>VMDR010012426.1:0-26617 GCA_007922815.1 Macrotus californicus | reverse complement strand
AGGTAGAAGATAGACAGGGGGAGGTTAAGAATAGTATAGGAAATGTAGAAGCCAAAGAACTAATATATATGACCCATGGACATTAACTAAAGAGGGGGAATGTGGGTGGGAAGGGGTGTGCAGGGTGGAGGGGAATATAGGGGGGGAAATGGGACAACTGTAATGGCATAATCAATAAAATATATTTAAAAAAAAAAAGTGCTTACAAATACAATCAAATAAAGCCGTGAGTCTGAAAACAGGCTTTAAACTGGTTACAAAGCTGAAAACTGTCCCAGGAGTTGGTCCGCATCTTACCACTTGACTCTTCCCTAGTTCCCAGGGTACCTTCATCTTCGAAGCTCTTTGCATTCTGTTTGGCGAAGGCAACCATATCTGTAATAAAAGTCTCCTCTGCTAACTGGCACAAATCTTCCTTTCAGGAGACAAACAAACAAAAATACTCCTGAAGATAAGAAATAAGGACACAGCTGTGCTCATTAAGACAAATCCTTTTATGACACAATTACCATCATTGTTCTTGTGAAGGATCGAGCACAAGATGCCATCGTTGAGACACAGATCACTCCTTTATGGTATAATTATTATTCTTTTCTAAAAATGAATTATGCGCCTACACTATGATTAGGCACTCATTGATGATTTGTTTTGAATAGACTTGCAGCAACTTCTTTGAGGCTTCTAGATGGTGGTGATTTGCCCAAGAGGGTGCCACACTGTTCTCTGTGTGCTGCCGACCACTGCCATTGACTTAGGCTCCAACAGCATGTCCTTGCAGCTGTGCTGGTCCCTAGAAAAGGAACTAAAGGCTCCACCCTCACAGGAGGGCTCCTTGCCCTGTCCAGTCACACAGCCTTTCAAGTGATTTCTGACTTTGGTTTGTAAACACTCCCGTGTGATTGCAATTTTTTTGAAAAGGAGTTTTATGAAAGCTCTGGAAATGATCAGAGAAAAATGTTTTCGGTTGAAGAAAGAAAACTGTGCCACATGGATATTTATGATAAAACATTTGGGAGAAAGAAGAACACAAATTGTTCTAAACCCAAATACTTTCAGGAGCTCCAGGGTAGACCCCAAGTGCAATGGTATGTTAAAGGGCCAATTTTTGCCAGCCAGACTCAAGGCATACCAGATTCACTTTTCTCTTTGAACCAATTTAAAAAGATTAAAGATGAAGTTATTCTTTAAGGTTTAAGTAACTATACAAGTCTTCCATGCTTATTGTTCAAAAATGTCTATTTGTTTTGGGTAAAAAAGTTTCGGATTTTGAAAAAAAGTTTCTGAGCTTATTTATTGCCTTTGAATTTTAAGATACCTCCCAAACTACTTGGGGATCTGTTTGGGTCTGACATAGGCGGTGAGAGTGGTTATTGACATGTGAAGAATCCAAATGGCTAGAAATGCAGAACAAAGCGGTGATGATTTACACTCTTCGGTCATCTGCACAGAAATAAGTATTGCCTGAGTGGCCATTGTGCTGTCAGAAATGTCTTGCCCATGCTGGCAACTTTGTTGAATTTGGAAACCTACTGTTTTCTGATCTGTGCTTAGGGACTTTTAAAGTTTCAGTGATATTTGCTTGCTAATGAATCGGACTATGTTCCATGCATTCCTGACTATTGATTTTGCATTAGTCAATAGTTTTTATTGATAAGCCACTAAGACCAGAGCAGGATAGTCTGCTGGGTGCTGCCTAGGACTGGAAAAGAGTCACTGCCGTTTATGAGCTTCAGCTCTGAATCCAGGCTGCCTAGCTTCCCACCTTGGCTCTGCCAGTTCCTGGCTGGGTAACTTTGGACAGTTATTTGACCCCTCTCTGCTTCAATTTCCTCATTGATAAAACAAGAATAATAATAGAAACTACCTCAAACAGTCATTTGATGATTAAATGAATTAATGCAAGTAAAGGGCTTAGAATAATTGCTGGCATTTACTAAGCACCAATACCTACTATTCAGATAAACTGTAAAAATTTTCCTTTTAATGGAGTGGTAGATGTGTGAGCCATTCATAAAAACAAAACAAAATTAACCAGAGAAGAAACAATATTAACGAGGAATTAGAGCTGGGTGCTATGCCCTAGTTCCATTGTTGCTTTGAAATTCTGTCTGATAGTGACTGTCACACTTGCCCCAATGCCTTGAAGCTTGACAGGAAGATCCAAATGAAATAATGTATGCTTTCGCATGAAGTCTTCCCCAAACTTTTAGTCAAAATTAATTGCTCCTTCTTGGGTACTCCCTAAGCTGTTAACTTGTATTTTATGTTTTTTTTAATTGAATTTATTGGGGTGACATAGGTTAATAAAACGATACAGGTTTCAAGTGTGCAATTCTATGGCACATCATCTGCACACTGCATCGGGTGCTGACTCCCCAAAGTCAAGTCTCTTTCCTCCACCATTTATCCCCCTTTGGCCCTATTCCACCTCCCCCTATGCCCTCTTTCCCTCTGGCAATCGCCATACTGCTGTCTGCCTTTGTTTTTTTCCTTAATCTCTTCACCTTTTCCACCCAGCTCCACACCCCACCCCACCCCACCCCCAGCAGCTGTTAGTCTGTGCTAGGTTCTCTTCATCATGCTTATCACACTAAGTCTTGTACTATAGTTAGTTTTTTACATGCTCTTTTTCTCCAACTAGATAAGGTCCTAGTGGCAGAGATGCTGTTTTACTCACTTTTAAGATATCATTTAGCATTGTGACTTGAACATAATAGACACATAATAACTGTTTCTTAAAAAGGGCTTTGGCAAGTATAGCTTCCCAAATAAGGAGAATCATTATTATCACTGTTATTGGTGTTATAACTACTACTACCTGCGGCTTTACTGGGTATAATTACATGGGCATTGGCATGCATTTGAGTAGTAGAGTAGGGTGTGGCCAGAATGGAGCAGCCCACACAAGGATTGCAGATGTACTGCGGAGATACTGTGGGTTCAGTTCCAGACCACAGCAATTGAAGTGAAAGGTAACTTTCTTGCTGGTAGGGTCTTGCCTTCAATTTGTTAAAAAAAAAAAAAAAGTGCAGTAAAGTGAAGCACATGAAATAAGGCACACCTGTATTTATATAAATTCTGGCTTCCTGTATTTTTGTTTTCTCTGCGTTGTCCCTTTACATGGAAGTACATACATTAGATGCACACATTTTTCTAGCTTTGAACGGAATGAAATGAGAAACAATCAATTATAATAAAGTCTGCAAAAAGCCTCTGATCCCCCTGTGTTGTTTCCATTTGATAAATGAGGTTTAGAGAAACAAACAATTAGGTTCTTGCCTAAATTTCAGCTAGAACTGGGGGATTTATTTATTTAATCATCTATTCTTTAAAAACCTATTTCAGTGTTTCTCTGCTGTGTGCTAGACACTGTGCTAGGCACTACATACAGTGGGGACCTACAGTCTGCAAGTCCGTTCTGTGTGGATAAACAGGTATCTCCATTAAGAAGGGGTGGGGGGCGGGCAGCAAACACTAGTCTGGCTGCAGCAATGTGAAAACACAGCTGGGGATCTTTGATCTTAGTTTAACACATTTGGTGCTTTTCTCTTGCAGTAATTGAATCTATCAACTTGAATGAATGCAGTGCTCATATTAAGATATGTCCTCAGCACTGATTGAAAATTTACATTTCATACATATGGGTCTTACTCTTAGAGGAATTTTACTCTAAAACAAAGGAGCAGTCGGACCCCTAGAAACTCTGCTGAGAACTGTCATTTTCCTGACTGCAGTTGGACAAGTAACCTGACCTTGTGAGGTCATCTATAAACTGGGATGATAGCAATGAGTTCCTGGATTTCCTTGGGGAATTAGATTCACAGATTCAAGGAGAGTGGATGCTGCTTTGCCATTCTGTGACTGAATTAGCTTGATGTCCATAGACCTATTGAAGGTATATGTAAAACACTAAAAGTCAAAATAAGTTTACTTTCTCTCTTAAAAGAATGTGTGGTATATGGATGTTTCCCATCAGGTTATGGTGTTTCAAATGTATCTGTAAAGCATGAAGTTTTTGAGACATGCACTTTCCTTTTTCCTATCTTCTTTGTAAACCTCTGAAATCACCTTGTGTATTTCACTTAAAATAAAAGAAATATTAAAATTGAGCCACTATGCATGAGGTTTCTTTCAAAACATAAAGCCTACCCATTTGCATCAAAATAAAAAATGAAGACTGCTTAATTAAAACCTTGACATCGCCAATCTCTAATCACGTGTTAAAGTGACTGGCACCCTGGGGATAGCAGCTTAAAGTCAGTGTGCATTTTGAGTGTCTCTGGTGTGTGTGCCTGTGTAATCCACAGGAGGGGTAAAAAAGAGGGGCTTTGAAAGAAAGCAAAGCAATGATTTAAAATTTCTCAAGACATGAATCATTGCACACTTTTAAAACAGTTTGGAAGAGGGCAAATTTGTCCTTTCAGAAAAAGAATAAAGAATACAAATTTAGACCAGAACGTTTTATCACTATTTCATGGCTAAATTTCAACGAACACTTTCTTTGTAAGCAACAAAGATTTTGATAATCAGTGTTACTTTTAAAACACAGCTCTGAGGCTTGACTACTGGTTGCTTTCATGCATTCTGTAGAGACCACACTGGGTAAGTGTTGGGGGGAGGGGGGACAGGCTGTTTATTTCTCTCTGTCTCTAGCAGGTATCAATTTTACAGTCAAGTGATTGCTTTTCTTTGTATTTAAATTCTTGTTGTCTTCACTCCCCTGGGCCTATTCCCAATTTCTTCTGGTAATGTGGAAACGAGCAGCTCTTTGTTCTCATTGTGCCTGTCCTCTCCCTTTCTTTGTGTTGCAGGGATACTGCTACCCGCATCTGCCACTGAGCATGCGGAAAAATCCTTCAATAGATTCTTTACTTAGGACTTTTCAGTAGTATTATTCCACTTCTCCAGGTTTTAGTACTAACCAGAATATCCAGAAGATAGACTGAAACTTGGAAAGGTGATGGGTGATACAGGTGGTTAGCTGGGTGGTCTAGCAAGCTGGGAGCAAGGGTCAGTGTAGTTATCACACATACTGACCTAATTTACTGAAGCTCTCAGCAAGTAATTTAAGTACAGAACACCCACTTCAGAGAGAAGCTAGAGATACAGACTGACAACTGAGAAGACCCAAGTGTTTCAGAGCAGGTAGGCACTGAGCCATATCTAAAACCAACTGATACAATGTGCTAGCAGTTCCGGAGCCATGTGGTACATTGTCACGAAGATCGGTATGTGAAGCTCCTGAGCAGGGCCTTTCACTAGATACTGTATCATCTGAGGATGAGAAACAGTTGTGTGGACTTTTCTCATGATAAAATCTAAGCCTTCCTTCTGATTGTGTTCACTCACATTCAAAATTCTAAGTCAATAGTAATGAATAAAATTTCATTCAACTCTTCTGCTTAAAAGCCCCTCCTCCCCCATCTTAAAGCAGATTTGCTATTTTCCACAAGATGTAACAAACAGGTTTGCAGGTGAAATGAGAGGTTTTGGGGTGGAATTCCCAGGTTTTCTGTTTTTCTTTTGTCCCCCAGCAAGTCTGACTTCATTAGCTTATAAATTCTTTAACAGGCGGAGCCCTACACAATTTTACTCTCGTGTCTCCCATAATGACTTTTGTTTGTTTTATTCACTGCTTGCACGGCCAGGTCCTAGAAAGGTGTCAGGCACAGAGTTCGGTGCTCAAAGTCTTTCGTTTAGTGAATATATGGATATATGCCTAGTGTGGAAAAGTGATCGTTTTATGGGGGCAAACACTGGTGGTATAGAATAGTATGCATTAGAGTATTTTTGAATAAACTGAAGTGAACATTGGCTCCGTTAGCCACTGGCACTTTCCCTCTCTCAGTGAGGGGCCTCCTCTCTCCCACCATATTGTTTCTGTATCACCAGTTACTGGATTGACGGCTTTGTTTCAAAGTCCTTCTGTTCCCTGCATTTACTTTTCGGTTCTTAGGGTAACATTCCCTTGCCTTTTGGTTTTCTATGGGTTTCATCAGCTAGCAGATAACGTGTTAAGCTTAGGAGTGTTCCTGGAAGGGGCGCAAGGTGAGCTTCTCCCAGGCTGGCGGGACCTGCAGCATCTGCTTCTCGGGACCCCCAGCCCTGGCCGGGAGATGCGCGCAGTAGGCACTCTCCGCAGCTGCGGGAGGGTGTGCCCGTGGCGGGAAAGTGCCTGCAAGGTCCAATCAGGCACCTGGGATTAGGTAGACTGGGCGGGGCGGGTGTCCCGCCCCTTTGGAGCGGCGCACCCCCTAGGCCTGCCTCCACCTAGGCCCCGCCCACTCAGCTCCCGCGCCCCGCCCCGCCCTGGGGCCGCGGCTAAAACCCGGAGCCGCCTCGGCGCCCAGGGGACTGGAGAGGCGCTCTGAGCATGTGCAGAGCAGCCCGGCCGCGGCTCCTTCGGCGGGAGGCTGGGCCCTGGTGCTGATGCGAGCATCCGACTCGACCTCAGCCCCAGCGTGGTCAGCCCTCCCGGCCGGGGAGGTAGGGAAGGAGCCGCAGCTTCCCCGCGGCCCGAGGAGCCGGCAGGACGTTGCGCAGCCCTCGGCGGCCGCGGCGCCTTCGGGGCCCAGGATGATGGCGGAGCAGGTGAAATGCGCCTCGGCGGGGGGCGGCTCCGGAGCGGGCTCCGGGCCGGTGGTGAACGCGGAGCTGGAGGTGAAGAAGCTGCAGGAGCTCGTGCGGAAGCTGGAGAAGCAGAATGAGCAGCTGCGGAGCCGAGCGGCCAGCGCGGCAGCCGCGCCGCACCTGCTGCTGCTGCCGCCGCCTCAGCCCGCCGCGCCGCCCCCCGCCGGGGCCTGCAGCCCGCTGGGTCCGCGCAGCCCCCCAGCCACCGCCCCCGCCTCCGGGGGCCTAGGGCTCGGGCTGGCGCTGGGCACCGGCACCGGCGGCAGCGGCAGCGGCAGCGGCAGCGCCGGCACCAGTCCCGCGTTCCCGGGGACCTACTGTCTCCCCAGCCCGGCGCCCTCCCTTCTCTGCAGCCTGGCGCAGCCCCCCGAGGCGCCTTTCGTCTACTTCAAGCCGGCCTCCGGCTTCTTCGGGGCGGGTGGCGGCGGGCCGGACCCGGGGGGCGCGGGAACGCCTCCGGGGGGATCCCCCGCGCTGCCCTCGCCGCCCCCCACGCTGCTGGACGAGGTGGAGCCGCTGGACCTGGAGAGCCTGGCCGCCTGGAGGGACGAGGACGACTACACCTGGTATTGCCGAGCTCCGCCCCGGGCTCCAGGTCCCCAACCTCGGAGGCCCCGGGGACGGCGGGAGGGCGTGGGCAGAAAGAGGGGGGGCCTCGGCGTTGCCCCGGGACGTGGTGACCTTTGGTAGGTGCAGAGCTGGGCGCTGAGCGGAGGCTTACTGAGGGCGGAAACCTGCTTCTAGTATCTCAGGCTGACCGGATTGTGGATGAACTGGTCCCCTCCATCTCCTCGTACTCTGCTCTCTCCTCGTTATTGGGTCCCAAGCTCCTTGACAGCATCAACTGAAAATTCCCTGCTATCTTGTGTTTTTGTAACTCAGTGCTCTTTTTCCCAGTCTTTTTTTGGCAGTGACCAGGGATGGCCTCAGTCTGCGAGTGTTGCTGCTCTTTCCTCCCAAACGAGCGCTGGACGGGATTTGCTTGTTGACCCTCCTCGCGTGGCAAACCACGCTTCCTAGTGATGGATCTCTCCTTAGAGATTCGTTCTTGCATTTTGAGTTGTGCGGTCCTGCGCCCCCATGCCCTGCGTTTTCATTGATAGCTTCTCATTTCAGACTCTTGACTAATTTTTTTCTTAATGTGCTGACCTCACTCACTGGCTTTGCTATCCGTAATGTTATCAAAATTGGGGGCTTTTCAGATAATGGAGAGGGCAGCTGAAGACACTCTCTTGCCTAGGAACCAGTTTAAAATTAAACTGGTGATTGAAAAAAGGTGAGATGAGAAGAACTTCATTTTTTGAGAAACTTTATAAGTTATCAGAAAATTTGAGGCTGGTAGCATTTATTCAGTTGAAATCTGCTTAGTTCTTTCTGATTTCCATCAACGAGTAATTTTGGAGGGGGTTCTAATTCTTTTATTATTTATTTATCATGCTACTTGCTTATGGAGTAATAATATGCTTTCTTCAGTCACTAGAGATAGTGGGATATGGTCAGGTGAGTAGAAGCTTCAGACAGGCTGGAATTGAGGGTCTTGGAGGGGGAGGGGAAGTGAACAGCACTCTGCTTAGCAGTGACAAGGATGGGTGTAGTCCCTCTTGTAACTTGGGTTCTTTCCTTTAGGACCCTTCCTACTTTTTGCAAGCGGGGTTATCCTTCCTTCCTTTATGTTCCTGTTGCACGCTTGCACAGGAGGGAAGAAGCATGGAGAACGCTACTGGTTTCCCGTTGGGAGTGGTGCTGTTCCCTTTCCCTTACACTCCTCTCACTCGAGAACTCTGTAAAGTGCGTTAACTACTCGGTCTGATTCTGAGAATCAGTGTATGGAGCGTCTCCACACATAAGGCATGCACCCTCCTTGTTAGAACACCCTCCTGGCGGAGCTTGTTAGCTCCAGTGGTAGAAAGCAAAACAGCTTACCACTTCCTGGAACTTAAGCCGTTCTTTCTGGAAGCTACACCTTTACTTGTGTGGAACCCAGGCTGCATCGTGATCTCAGTTTCAGGCTGAATGTGGTGCCCGACAACGCCGTCCTGGTGGTGCTGAGGTAACCACAGACTATGAGCCCTTACACCGCTCTTAACATTATTTTAGACTGATTTACCCCTCCCCCCTTGGCCTGTTGTGAAGATGTGTACTTAAGTAATGAAGAAAACTTGTTAGTATTTTTACAGGAATCAATTCTGTGCTTTACAATATTAGCATTTAAACATTATTATGATACTGTTATTATTTTATAAGTATGTTAGATTGGTGATGGTACAGACGTAGCTGTATAGTTTTTATATTTTCTTTTTTGAATGAACTTCTACCATATTTAGTTATCATCCAACTATTGCTAGTATTTGATATCTAGACTTTTCTTTTGTATTTATTTTTAATCAAAATAGCATTGAAATAACTAAAAAAAAAAATCACCTACTTAGTTGGATTAGCTCATTAGTACTTTACGTGGTTTGAAGCAGATTGAAATTGTAGCTGGTTCTACTGATTTTACTCCTCAGATACACAGGGGAATGAGTAAATCATTGCCTCCACACTTTACAGATGTCTCTACAGGCAAATGGCACAGTATTTATAGAGTCCTGATTCTTTCTCAAAACAAACCTGGGACTAGAATCCCAGGTGGAAAAACAGGGAGGGATCATTAATCTTAGTAGGATGGGCTTAACCATTTTTAAGGTCACGTGACTACAGAAAACTTTCTATCACAGCATTTTATGCATTGAGCTATTTCTGTGATGCAATATTTTGGCTCATTGGTGAACAAATAAGCACCAGGGTTTAACCCGCTTGTTTAGTGCCTGTGTGGCCTCTGAAGCTCCTTCCTCCCTGCCAACTGTGTGTCCTGTTTCATGGTCTCACAGGCAGGGTCCTTTTCATTTGGATCCCCTGGTATGTGTGCAGGAAGGCAGCTTATTTTTATTGTTCACTAGGAAACAGCTGTAGTGGATAATATGTACCTGATTATTTTAAAAATGGTTAAAAATAAGTTTATTTTTATTGCTTGAAAAAAGACAAAGCACAGAAGTGAGTATGAAGTTGTGTTTCCCTCTCACCCTGTCTACGAGCATGACACAGTTAAGGCTGTTAGCTTTCTGTAGGTCCTTCAAGATAAAAACAATTACTGAAGTCAATATGCAAATATATACAGCAGGGTTTTTATACTTTTATTGAACTATCTTGGATATCTTTGTTGCCCTGTAAGAATTACGTTAGTGTCACAGTGTTAAGGACCAAGTTACTATTGACTTCTTACCTACAATTTTTCATGTATTTTTGTCATGCTTTTATCCCGATGAGTTAAACAAAACTGATACTTGATAATTTATTTAAAATAGTACTTCCTGCTAAGATGTCCTGTCTTCAGGGGAAAAGTTCACAAATGCAGATCAGTCATTGAACATTTTAGAAAAGAACATTCTATCATGTAAGTCTATTTTTTTAAATAAAATCTTAGACTTTAACTATTCACCTCTTAGTGACAATCTGGACAACACTTGGTTCAAGAACAATGAGGACAGACAGTGAATTTGGAGAGTCAGTATTTGCTCGATGTTTCTTCATTGGCTAATGAATGATCTAGAAGGTCTTTTTTTCAATTATTTAACCTTATAAGTATCTTCTATCTATAACAAAACAAAACAATCTTAATGTTAGAAGAATGATGTGTTTTGCTTTTCATTTTAATGAAAAGCTTTGAAACAAAACAGTTGTCTTATTTCTTATCTCAATTGGATTTAAAGTCTTTATTTTGCCAAAATATAACCTGGTTTTCTTAGCACAGTGCTGCTAGAATCTAATGTCTCAGAAAATTAAAGTTGATTGAGGTTCCAGGCCCTTAATTCTTAAGTCCAGTTGCTATAACCGCCTGATATTGCTATTTCAGCTCCCTTATTTCACTGTTAAGGGCTTGGAGTTCCCAGGTGAAATGACTTATGTAAGCCCCTCAGTTATTTAGTGAAAGAATTAAGACGAAGATCCAGATTGTCGACACAGATTCAGAAGTATTTACACCATTGATGTTTTTCCTTAGCTCTGATGTGACCCATCAGTGGGCTATAAAGTTTACTGGATTGAGCAACATTATCTTTTTTAAAAAATGAAGTGCAGATTTTAAAATCAGAGTGCATTATATCTTACAATACAAAGTTGTTTTGGGTAAACTTACTTAGTTTTTCACCTGTGTGTGTGACCCAGGTTGAAATAGTAAATGTATTTTTGCATTGTGATCAAAGTTAGAAAAACTCCAATTTATACCGTTTGCAAGCAAAATGGACTTGTAGAAAAAAAGATGGGAGAGCACAGCTCTGTCAAGATAGTGGGTGTTGCACTGGGGACAGTCAGGACTTGCGCACCTCAGCCAGAAAGCCAAGTCTGTGTTCAGAAAGTGCCAAGATAAAAACATGCCAATGAAATGCAGTTCTATAAGTGGAGTGGCAATTAGCAGAATATTGAGACTTGTGTAAAGGAAGGTGGCAGGGATTTTAAACTTGTCCAACTGGAAAGGACAGGAGGAAAGTTCATAATTGGATAAGAAAAAACTGTGATGTCCACAAATTAAAGAGAATTTAATGAATGAATGTTCATCTTCCATGTGAAACACCAAGACCCTGGACAGCCGGCTGCAGTTCTTGCCAATTCTTCATCAAAGCTGTTGAACACCTTGTACTATACATATGGCGCAGCTGAGTTAGACCACCTCAACTGTTCTTTTGCATAATTGATTTTCAGTGAAAAGACCAGAGGGTGCTTCACTTTCTGACAAAGCTAATTGAAAACAGCAGTGTTTTCTAGGAGCCAAAGGAATTGACTGAACTATGTGCTGATGCGTCTTTAAAATGGGTGACTTTGAAACACTGCGGGGAGACCAGAAGTTTAGATCTAACTGGAAGAGAGGGGAGAGTCTGCTGTAGGACAGTTCAGTGACTGAAATTTGGACTTTGTATGTCCTTATAATAGCTTAGTGGTGGAGTTTCTTTTGCAGGGGCTGACCAGTTTGACCCTAGCCAGGTGCTAGTTAATTGAACATCGTTTAATTTGAATAGAGTGATTGATTTTGCTTATTAGTGATGATTTTGTAGCATTCCTTAAAATAAAACCTGTGGTGATTGAAGTCTCTTAAAATTACTTGAAAATTGCTACATATTACTTTTTAGTGACAGGTGTGTGTATAATATACATATGTATAGATAGATACTGCTGAATCTTTTGTTTTTGTATTATCTGCAGAAGGATGACTTTAGAACCAAACATTTGAGAATAATTGATATTTTTTCTAGACTGCTGTCGTACTTCATCTGAAATATTCAGGGTGATTACAGTGGGCTGTGCATTATTTCTGACCTCCCCATTGTTAGCACCTGCATTTAGGGGGTCCAGAATATGAACTATGTGGAAAAGAAGAGATTCTGTGGGAAGGACGAGTTTCCAGTCACATGCTTTTGGAAGTTATTGGAGAAAAGTTAACATCAGAGTGGGGCATTTCAGATATTCTTGCCATATTCTGACACACCATCGTTAAGCTACAGAAGTTGAAAGAGTGGTTGGTAAGTCACTAGGAAGTACAATATGTTGTATTAATGCTGGCGGAATAGGGTATTGTCAATGTCGCTGGCATTGTAATGGTAATGCATAAGGTGACTTTTTTTATGCCTTTGTAGATGACTAGAACCATTTAGGAGAACACAGGTTGTTTTTCTTTGCTTATTGAGTTTTAGAGATATGTTGTACTCAAGGAGTTTGTAGCTACATGATCATCTCTCTGCCTTCTTTCTTTAAATTCGGCTGCAGGTCTTAGCCATAGAAATAAGCTCAAGGCCGTCTGAGGTACATTGTTTAGAGACTGACTCTGAAAATAATCTGTTGTCTTAATACCATATGTTTGCATCGTGCTTCAGAGGTTTTATCAAAGTGACACAATAAACAGGATGTACATAGTTCAAAAACTCATCTAAGCACTTATTACAGAAAGCTGACTGCGGAGAGCAGCAGACCTCGACTCTGTCCTGCCTCCACGTCTCCCACATAGGCATCGCTTTGTGCTCCTAGCTGTTTCTTTTGTTATTTTTCAATAGTCTTTACGTAATATAAACTTAGACATCTGTAGACTTGTTTTGGAAAGTGAAGACTAAGCTCTCTGCCCCTCACTCCCAAACCATTATGCCTCCTTTCCATTCTTATGTTTTTCATAATTCTTTTATTAAATCATTGTAATGCCTGCATTATGATTGTAACTATTATTAGCTGAGTCCTGTTAATTGTATGTTACATTTATTTTCTCTAATCCCTTTGTTCTTCCAAGAGTTAATAATGGTCTCTCTTCCCCCCACCCCACCCTCCTCTTCACTTTCTTTGATCTCTTATTATAATTATTTATCCAAACATTACGTGAGCCATAAGGCCAAACAGATAACCTCTTACACCTATCTGTCTTTAAAAATGTATTTTGTAGCGCTGTTCCTTCTGGAGCCCTTAAGCCCATTGCTCTAGTCTTTACTGTTTGCTCCGTAGGCTGGATGTCCAGTGCTATTGCCATGGGAATTCCTTAGGTTCTTGCCTATCTAGGATCTCCTATTTCTTAAATTCTTTGTTTTCCTATTTTGTTTATTCTTGTAGGTCAAGCACAGCCTCTATTAGCTTTCTCAGTAAGGGCACATGTATGAGAAGTACACTTTGAAATCCTGCATGTTTGAAAATGTCTTTATTCTCTCCTCATACAGGATTCATAGTTGGGCTGGGTATAAAAGACTGAGTCAGTCATTTCCCCTCATGTTTGAAGGCATTGTTCAATTTTATTTTAATTTTTATTATTTTCTGGATATTGAAGTACACTGTAGTTTGGATATATAATTCTTCCTGACTTTTTCTTTAGCTTTCTTTCTTTATCCCTAGTGTTCTCCAGTGTCACGTTAGTATGTGACACAGTGCACCTTAGTATGGGCTTCTCTATTCATTTATTGTATCAGACATTTGTTGGTGCTTTTATTCTAGAACTCAGTGGACTGCCTTTAACTCTCAGAAATTTTCTGCTTTTTCTTTTTGTAACATAACCTTTTCTGTGTGTGTGTGTGTGTGTGTGTGTGTGTGTGTGTGTATTTCAGAATTTGTAATGAGATGTAGGCCCACCTGGTGCAGCCATTTAGTTTTCTTATCTCACATTGTAAATCTGTATCTTTGTTTTGCTTCTGGGAGACTATTTCAGTTTGATTTTCCAAACTCACTTATTGAATATTTTGTTTCTGCTACAATAGTTTCATTTTCCAAGAACAAAGAAACTCTTTCTTTTCAATATTCTGTTTTTGTTTTCCGAGTGCAACATTTTCTCTCAGATGATATTTTATGTCTTGGATTTTTCATTTGTTTTCTGCATTGTTTTTATCCTCAGTTCTTTTCCCCCCTCTACTTTGAGTCTCAGGGTTTCATTTAAAAGGAACATTCCAAATATCTGGTATCATTGGTTGTTCATACCCAGAGGAGGTATTGAAGTTCGTCTAAAATGCTGTATGGGTAGAGTGTTTTGACTGGTGCACTTTACTAAGTCATTGAGTGGGAAGCAGTTCAAGTTTCGCATCTCTGGATCTTCTCTTGAACTTCATACTCCTGGAAGGTGTAAGTAAGGTAGTCAGTTCTAGGAATGTCAAAGGTGAAATGGGCCAGGGTTCTCACCAGTCAGCAGGTAGACTTTTATTTCATTTCTATGGTTCAGCAAGGCTCTTTATCCTTCCTTGAACTAAATTTGGTGTGCCTAAAGCCAGAACTTTTCTGGTGACCCACATAGTAAACCTCTGGTCTTAGGTTGTCCCGGAGAAGGGATGGTGGAACTGGTTGTTATGGGGTAGAGGAGGGACTTGGGGGTTCCAGTTGTTCCTTATGTCCTCTTTCCGCTGAGTTTCCTGCTTTGTCACATGATCATCCTCATGTTCTATGAACTTTAGGGTAGGGGTGAGACATACTCTTGTACCAAATAGCACAGATGGACATGGAGTATGAAGGAGAGAAATCCCACAATGAGTCACGGAGCAATCTGAGTTGCCTGTGGGAAGTGGGCATTAACTTTTGCACACGCCCTGAGGCTGTGTGGTCAAATGGAAGAACCATGTTACATAGGCTCTAGGAGATTAAGGGAATCTTCCTGCGGAGTTCCCCTCTAAGCAAAAAGCGATAAGCTCTACCGAAAGAAAATCGTGTGAGTTTCTGAAATCCCGAGACTAGCAGGTTGATGGACGCTTCCTAGCAGCAGAAGATAGGAGCAGTTGTCCCTTGTGGTGCTGGAGGTAGTGGGCAGAACCATGCTTCAGGGGGCAGCTTCTCATGGCAGCTGAGAGCGACTTGAGAGGAAGCAGAGGCCCAGACAGTGCCATGATACGTAAATGTGTTAAACATGAGGAAACTTTGTTAAAGTCTAAAGATGAGGAGGTTTCTCACTTGACTAATCTAGTGGCTCGTTTATGTCTGGGCTCTGCACCTATGTCTCTCTGATTCACCTGTGTGGTAGGTAGAAGGCAGCTTGAATCTCAGGTCTGAAGAACACTGAGGGCGAGTTCCTATCTTGTGACTTTTGTTAGAAAGCTTTATTAAGGTATAAGTGAAATATAAACTGCATTTAAAATGTACTGTTTGGTAGGCCTTGACGTGTGTGTCCGTCTATCCATGGCACTGGCACCCCGACCCACATAGTGGCTGTGTCCCCAAGTGGCTGTGTCCCCCTGCTCCAAGCTTCCTGGGGCCCTTTGTGTCCCCTCTCCTCATCCTGCCTGCCTCCAGCCTGGCAACCTGTGACCTGTTTTCTTTCTGTCTGGATTAGTTTGCATTTTCTCTACTCTTGGAGCAGTGAAATCATATATCATATGTACTCTTTTTCATTTGTTTTGGTCTGGCTTCTTACAATCAAGATAATTATTTTGAAATTCATGTGTGTTGTTGTATGAATCAATAGTTCATTCCTTCTCATTGTGAGAGCTATTTGATTGTATGGCCATGACAATGAACTTGTTTATCTATTCATCTTCTAATGAACACTTGGCTTGTTTTCAATTTTTGGCTGTGACAAGTAAGTCTTTGTTATGGACTCATGTATTCATGTCTTTAGGCTAAATACTTAATGGCTGGGACAGAGAGTAGGTGTATGCTAGCTTTCTAAGAAGGTGCTGTAATCTTTTCTGAAGTGGTTATGCCATTTCATATTTCTACCAGCAGTGTATGAGTTTCATTTGCTCCACATCATCACCAAAATGTGCTGCGGCCAGTCTTTTAAATCGTAGCCACTGTGACAGCCGTGTGGTGGTTTCTCGTTGTTCCTGTTTGTAGTTCCCTAGTGATTAATGACGAGCATACTTTCTGTTTGCCGTCCATAGATTTTCTTTGGTGAGATGTTTGCTCAAATCTTTTGTTCATTTAAAAAAAGTGGGTCACTTATTATTGTTTGCAGAACATACAATAGAATATATATCTATTGTACAGATATACACCCACATATATATTCTACACACACACACATTCCATGATACATACAAGTTCTTTTATAAGATACATGATTTGCAAATATTTTCTTCCAATCTGTGGTTCATCATTCATTCTCTTAACAGTGTTGTTCAAAGAGAAAACTTTTAACATTGATGAAGTTCAATTGATAATTCTTTTCTCTTTTATGGATTATGCTTTTGGTATAAGAAATTGTATCTAAGAAGTATTTGCCAATCCAAAAATACAAAGACTTTTGCCTGTGGTTTCATCTAAAAATTTTGTAGTTTCAGGTTTTATATTTTTGTCTGTCATCTGTTTTGTGTTAACTTTGGATATTGGGGGAAGTCTAGATCCAAGTTTACCTTTTGCATATGGATATCCATTTGTTCTCGCCCTACTTCTTCAAAAGGTGATCTTTTCTTCATTGAATTGTGTTTGTCGTGTGCCAAGAACCAGCATCCCTTGTATGTGTAGTTCTGTTTCCGGACCATCTCTTTGCGCCATTGATTGATTTAACTTTATGGCACATAAAACTGTTGTTATAGCTTTGTAATGAGTCTCGGTCAGTAGTAGCTCTCCCATTTTGTTGTTTTCTAAAGGTTGTTTTGGCTGTTCTAGAATCTTTGCATTTCCATGTGAAATTTAGAATCAGCTTTTTACATTTCTCCAAAAAGCCTGCTGAGATTTTGATTGGGATTTTGTTAAATAGAGCAATTTAGAAATAATTGACATCTTAATGATATTTAATCTTCTGACCCATGAATATTGTCTATTTCTATCTTCTTTAATTTTTCTCAGAATATTTTGTAGTTTTCCATGTATAGACCCTAAAATCTTTAGTCAGATTTATCCTCAGGCATTTTTTTTTTTTTAGCTATTGTAAGTGGAAAGTGAAATTTCGAAAATACTCATTTTTGCTAATACATAAAAATACAATGAACTCTTATACATTGATTTGGTTATCTTACAATCTTGCTTGAAAACTCTTTTCTGGTATCCTTTTTTGTAGATTCCTCAGATTTTTTACATAGATTATCATGTCATCTGTGAATGGAGACAGACTTACTTCTTTCCTTCCAGTGTCACTGTTTTTGCTTATTGCCTGATGGCCCTGGCTGGAGCGTCTGGTCATGGTCCTGTTGCTGCTGTGGTGGGGGGTTGGGGGGGGGGAAGTACTCCTGCTCTTCCACTGTTGCGGATGCTGTTTTTGTAGATGCGCTTTAGTGAGATCGAGGATGTTTCCTCCTGTTCCCAATTGGTTGGCCAACTGGTGCAATATGCTTTATTCTTTGTTCATTGAGATTATTATATGGTTTTCCTATTTTAGTATATATAATAAGTTACACTGATGTTTGAATGGTAAGCCAACCTTTTATTCTTGGGATAAACTCCACTTGGTAATGATACAGTATACCTTTTCTGTATGGTTGGACTCAATTTGCTAAATTATTTAGACTTTTTGCTTCTATGTTCATGAGGGATACTGATCTTTAATTTCTTTCCTTGTAATGCCTGTGTCTGGTTTTTGTATCAGTAACACTGTCGTCATAAAACATCTTCAGATGAGTTTCTTCCTCTTCTGTTTTTCTGGAAGCGTTTGTGAAGAATTGGTATGCTTTTTATTTAAATATTAAGCTTAAATATTTAGTAGGATTCAGTGGTGAAACATTCCGGGTCTGGATTTTTCTTGTAGATAGTTTTTTAAAAAATAATTTTCTGTCCTTTTACTTTTAACCTATGTGTTTACAATTTAAAGTGTGTATATGTTGTAGGGAGCGTATAATTGGGTCTTTTGTGACTCCATTAAAAATGAGGGGAAACTTGTCCACATGCCTATCAGAATTTTTCTTCTAGTTTTTATTGGTTAAGATTGTGTCCAGGCCTTGTGCCCAAACCAGATCCTGGGCAAACAGGAATAATGGGATTGCTAGGATTGGCGCAGCCCAGGGCATCTGTCCTCAGGTGTGGTCTCCATACAGCAGTATCGGCATCACCTGGGTACCTGTTAGACATTCAGGTTCTTTGAACCCCCCCACCCCAAACCTGAATCAGGTAGGTTAGACCTGCCTGTAATCAGGTGTTTGCAGTTTTTGTTTCAACAGGCCCTCTAAGAGATTCTGATGCATCACAGATTGGGAACAACTGGCATAGACTAACCTTTCCCTGGGGGTCTAGAGAGCTACCTAGTACTGGACTGTTCATGGGGCCTTCAGCAGGGCAGGGTGAAAGGGATGAATCTACATAGGCAGGTGATGATAATCTTGCCCTAGTAGACTGAGGTGGGGCCCAGGAATATGCATTTTTAACTAATCAATATACTCTTGATGAAGGCAGGACTATGTCCACACTCTCAGGGAGTGATGCTATATTAGGATTGCAATTAAATCGATTAACACAGATATTTTAGAATCTTCATCTGAAATAGGAGTTAGCAAATTGTATCCTATGGGTGCATTGGCCAGGTTTGTATGGCTGGTCAGCTAGGTTTTTAATATTAAATTATTGAAAAAAATCAAAAGAATACTATTTCATGACATGTGAAAATTATAGGAAATTCAACTTTTAATGTCTGTAGGTAAAGCTTATGGGAACTTACTCATTTACAAATCATCTGTGATGTTTTTGGGAGGCAATAGTAGAGTTGAGTGGTTGTGGCAGAGGCTGTGGCCCCCAAAGCTAAGTACTTACTAGCTGGCCCTTTACAGAAAAAATTTGCCAACCCCTGAGTTAAATGAATAATTTGCCAAAGAATAGTGCGTTCCTCAACCATCTTGGATAACTGATAAATTACCCTAATAGGTGGGACTCCTGACTATAAACAGTGACAGAGTGAACAACGAAGGATGTTATTTCAAGAAAGTGCACCCACTAGAATTATGGTAACTTTGTTGAAGGAGTTTTACTCTAATGAGATTTGTAATTAGAATACAGCTTTATAAAGTAAGGTCAATTACTAGAGCCAGTGATTATAATTTTCTTTTTTCCTTTTTTTACTTAACTGTTGGTTAATCCTCAAGATAAGCCTTTTTATATAACCCTATCACTGAAATTCTAAAGTTTACCTTAGAACCGTATTATCAATGAAAGGAAATCTGTTTTAACTTACAGCGCCTGGTGGTTATTTCGAATCCTACCCGTTAGTTACTATGTAAGGGAATAGCTGCTGGAAGTGAACTCTTCCGAAAACGTATCGTTCAAAGCTGCTTATTTGGCTTTAATGAGAAACAAGCAGCTACCAGATTTAGTATAGACTTGGACTAGAGAAATATCTGATTATTTGAATGTCAAGAGAATCAACCAACAACTGACTTTCACTTTCAAAAAGCACATAAAATTTGCTTTGTTTGCCGTGCCGTGTTCACATACACTGGCCCAAGTTCCTGTAAGATGCTCTAGCCAAGCAGGAGATGGGAATGTTCATTTCTAGAACCGGAAGTGAGGTGGTCGGGTCCTGATGGTATCTGTTCAAGGTTGGTCAGTAACAAAAGCCTCCAATCTCTGGCTCTCAGACACACTCTCAGTTTTTTGGAATCCTTCCCACCAAGCTATAGAAAGTGTCAAACTCTACTTGGGGATGCTTGCCTGTTACAGTAATTTTGGTATATGAACTAATCAAATGTGAGTTCTGTTTTGGTAGAAATTGTTAAATACATGTTATTTTTCTCTAGAAGACCGGTAATCTCTATAAACCTATATAATACCTATAATGTAGATTTCTCTTTTAAAGGTTGTACGTTGGCTCTTCAAAGACATTCTCCTCGTCAGAGAAATCCCTGAGCCCTTTGGAGTGGTGCAGACACGTCCTGGATAACCCGACTCCAGAGATGGAAGCTGCAAGGCGCTCCCTGTGCCACAGGCTGGAGCAAGGTAATCACACACCTACGTGTTTACGTTCTCGGACTCTTGCTAGTGTCAGCTCTTCTTGCCGGTTGGGGAATAGACGCTTCATGGAAAAACCTTACCCTGAGGCATGGCCGTTGCATGCAATTCACTTTACATGCGTTACACATCAGGGGTTCTTCATATAGAATGAATTTAGTTTTGTGCTTGTTTTCAGCTGTATTTTTAGCTTGTTTTAGTTTGTATTGTAAAGTAGGAAGACATATTATTTTTCCCTTTCTTTTTTTTCTTTCTGTTTGCAAATAGACCTGAAGCATGTTGGGTCAGTTTTAAATTCTCTGGGGATGGTAACAAGCTTGTGTGGCTGAGTTCCAAGACAGAAAACAGAGGTTCCATTGGGACCCGGGTGTTGACCATTTTGAGTTCTTTAAATGTTTAGCTGGGTGTGTAACTGGAAGTTGTAACCTTTATAAATTGGGGAATCTTGTATTGTGTATAACATAAGTTAACTTATGGAGCTCAGCAAAAGTTTAAATTAAAAAAATCGGACTGTTACAAAAGGAAAAACAGCAAAAAGGAATGAGTACTACTCATCTCCTTGCTGTTCTGGTTAAGCAGACTACTTAATTAAAGCAACATTTACCATATTTTGCCGTGTATATTGCACTCCTGTGTGTAATGCACACCCACCTTTTTGGCCTAAACCTTCAGGAAAATCTTTCATATTAATTTTTAAATTCAATTATTTATTTATATTTAGAAACAAAACCGATTCATTGTATTCCAGGGTATTATTTTCCATATAGATATTGTTATTGCTTTCTAGAGTTACACTTATAACGCATAAGCATAAATTAAAGAATTAAAAACATTTCAATGGATGTGGAATTAGTACTACCCATGTATAAAGTGCATCCTTATTTTTCCTTCAAATATTTGGGCGAAAAGTATGCATTATACATGGCAAAATACAGTAGGGATGCTTTGCTTGCCTCCTGACCTCTCGGTGTCTGTGTCATTACCTAGGACACTGTCTCTGTTCCACGGACTGCCCCTATCCAAATGTCACTTGAGTTTGAAAATGCAGATTCCTGCTCCTTCCAGATTAAATTAGCAGTGTAGCTGGGAGCAGGGCCTAGGGGACCGGCACTGACAGGGTCACCAGTGTGGTTCTTATGGACACTGACGTTCGAGAACACTGCCCGTGAAGCTCTTCAGGGGTAACGAATGACTGGAAAGTATTTGGACACGATAAGGCAAAGCGTAATAGGTAACATCTCTTCAGCTCTTAATTCTGTGACAGCATGTTAAGTTTTCCACGACCTTCATTTTGTTCAGTCTCACTGCACTCGTCCGAGGTGGGTACTACGCTCACTTTCAGGTAAGAAAAGTGGAGTTTAGAGAAATTCAGAGGATTCTGAGGCCAGATGAAACTCTGGGGGCAGAGCCAAGATGAGCCTGGGTCTCCTGGAGGACAAGGACTTTCCGTGGCCCCAGCATCCTCCTCTACTGCTTTTTTGGCATAGTCATAAGTAAATTTCACGAGAAATCTGTTTTAAATATTTGGGGAAGATCAAATCTACAAAGCATGTTTTATTAACACTTTGATTCAAGTCAAATTTGGTAACAAAGTTGAAGACTGGAATAGGAACAAAGGAGTGTTTGGATTGAGATGTCAGCAGGTGCTTCCCTAGGACAACTACCGTCTCAGAGTCCCGGGACTCCAGTCCTGATGCTGCTCCCTCTTTCCTGGGCGACCGTAAGCACGCCGTTTAATCCCTCTGGACTCCTCTCTTTCAAGGTTGTGTAGACCATACCCAAGTTTCTTAGGCAAACACCCCTTGATTCAAGGACTTTTTATATGTGCATTTTTTAAATATGTGAATTTGGCTTAATTTTATTTGAAATTCAGAAGCAGAGTTCTTTAGCTCAGGGGTCAACACCCTCTTTCTGAAAGGGACCAGATGGTGATAGTTTAGACTCTGCAGGCCCCATACTCTCTGCCGTCACTAGAGCAGCCCTAGATGCAGACATTCATGAACAAGACGGTGTTCAATAAATCTTTATCTGCGGACGTTGAGATTTGAATTTCATCTCGGTTTTTTTTCATGTGTTACAAAGCAATATCCTTTTTATTTTTTTAAAGGATTAAAAAATGTAAAATCCATTCTTTGCTGGTGGGGGCTACAAAAATAGGGGCAGGTTGGATTTGGGCCTCAGGCCTTATTTGCTGATCCTTGCTGTAGTTCATTTGCATATGGGGCACATTGACATCGAGGGTTGATTTTTAAAAAAATAGAGGAGAGAGAGGCTTTTGTTCAATTTGATGTCAATAATCCTAATTGTGGTGGCTTTTGAGATTTTAGGCTAAGTGCCTGATTATCTGATTTTACTTTCATTGACAGGGGGCTATAGCAGAATTGTGAGATTCTGAGGAATTGACAAGTTGCTGTTTTATTCATGATTTAATTTATTTAAATTTCATATAAGAGATGTTAAGCAGAGAACTAGCATTTCAAAACCAAAATTAGTCTTTTGCTAAATATGTATATAAATCTAAATCCTCTTGCTGTGAGAATAATGCTTTTGTTCCAAAGATCCATAATTCCAATATGAGATAAGAAGTAACCCAGTGGATTAGATTATTCATTGGATGCATTTTTTTTGAAATGTTTATTTTATAAAGCAGTATGGCTATAGTTTAGGAAGTATTAGTCTTCTGGGTACTATAAGAAAAATAGCAAATTTCTGCCCCATCCTCCCATGCCCGTTTTATTACCTAGATGTAATTATTTAACAAAAGCCATTTGTTTTGATATTGTCATTTGTCTCTATTTATGAATGCCATGGCTATATGCCTATCACTTGAATTGTCAATTTAAACCATTACCCATTGGCTTTCGGCTTTGGATGGCGAAGGCTTAATTTTTTTATAACACCCCTTCCTTTCGGTTTGTCTTTACATATTCTCCCATGTAGCTTTTTACTAATCTTAGGATATATCAATTGATTAGGAGAGAAATAGTCATATCAAAGCCACACAATATTTTGTTTCTTTTCTTCATCTAACTTTTTGCTTTTCCTGGAGTTAATTGTAAAAACACACTTACTTGATTATTATTATTATTTTTTTGGTCTTTGTCATTAATTTATTCCCAAACTCTCCAAATGAGTCATCTTTTGATACATAAAGCCACATGAAAGCTTGTGTAAAGATACATGAAGGTTTTTTTTTGAAACCAGTCCTCCTGGTAGTGCCCTGTGATGCAGGCCCCTGCTCAGCTGTCGTGGTCAGACTTCCTTTTGCTCTCATCCTTAGAATTCTCCTATTCTCTTCTCAGTGTTGTATCACCTGTTTCCTAGAGGCAGACTTCCTTTTCTTTATATTCCTTCTTTTATAGAATACATTCTCCTGCTGCTTTTTTGGTGGGGGGTAGGAGAGGATATAGGATACGTGGGAGGTAAACTTTGAGAACCCTATATGTCTGGAAGTGCCTTTAATTGTACCCTCACTCTTATACTTGATTGTCTTTTGGACTAGGTATAGAATTCTAGGTCAGAAACCATTTCCCACAGAGTTTAGAAGGCACTTTTCTCATTATATTTTAGCTGTAGGCTTGCTTTTGAAGTCCCATTTCATTCTCGTTTCTGATTCTTGTGATTTTTTTTTATTAACTCCCCAGGTATTTTAGAATCTTTTCTTCCTGGTAATTTGAAATTTCATTTCTGTGCTAGACAGTTAGTAGGCAACCTGGAAACCTAAGCTTTGCAAAATTTCAAGCATTATTTCTTTGTAATTCTCCCCTCCCCTCCAGTGTTTTGTCCTTTCTTTCCAGCTACTCCTTTTAGTCAGATGTCAAATCTGGATCCATGTTCCCATTTTTTATTTTTCTCTTCTGTTCTTTTATTTATTTATTTTTTGATGTTCTACTTTCTTGGAGATTTAAAAAACGTTTCTTCTAAACTCCTTTGTTGCACATTTATTAAGTACCTTCTTTGTGCCAGGCACCATTGTGGAAATGGAGATGCAATAGTGGTCCAAACAGAAACAGATACGAAGTCCCTGCCCTCACTGAGTTGACCCTCTCTCTAGTATGTACTGACTTTCCACTTCCACCTCCTGTTGTTTTGTAGGGTGTGCTTATTTGTGTGAAGTATCTTAAATCTGGCAGCTTTCTGTTTCGGTTTAAGTAATGAAACTTGTCTTTGAGAAAAGCAGGAGAGGAGCAGCTGCTTGGGCAGGGAGGGAGCCCAAGGGTTTTCCCACTAGACTTTGAAACAGTTGACCATGGAATCCCTCCCTCCCCTCTGTGGAAAGAAGGAACATCGCACCTTCAATTCTGCAAGCTTTCCAGGTTCTTGTTGGCGTATCCTTCACGTGGGCCCTTGGAGCAGTGAATGCTGAATCCCAAATCTGTTACTTAGTGTTTACCTTTCAATTTCTAAGTGAAATGACTAGACTTAGTCTTATAGGGTCTCCTCTCCTATTTAGTCTTCCACTTGTGTTTATAAGACTTTAGTAAGTTCAGCTGCCACTGTGGTGTGGGTTTTTAAGAGAGTAGACAAGAATTCTTATTTAGTCCTCCATGTTGAAGAATTCTTACTGGCTCCCGATTAAGGGGGTCCTTTGTCAAAGATAGCTAATTAACATACATTAAAATTACAATTTTAACTTAGACTTTACTCATAGCATACATATTTAATTGGAACAATGTGCACATTCTGTATTTTAGAAGTTTCAAGTAGCTCTCTAATAAAGTATTTTCTTTTTTTACTTAGACTTCATTTCTCTGTTGAACAATCAGCATTTTCAGGAAGTAAATATTTGTGAGCGTTTTCTTTGAGACCAGGTCTGTCTCCCTTCCCTGGTGTGTACGTGTACACAAAAGGACAGGGACTTTGTTTTGTTGGTCACACCGGCCAAGAGGGCGCCTGACTTGTCATAGGTGTCATGGCTAAAATAAATGAGTATTTAGTGCTTTTCGAGCCCAGTGTCATAGTGCTTACTGTTACCATTTCAGTTCGGGTTTGAATATTTTAAGTGAAATGTTGTCTTGGCACCACTCTCCTTACTGGCCATCTTTTTCTTCCAGACAACAGACGGGCGTCACTCGAAGTACCAGCTTGGAGCATTGCTTTCCCATTCACAAGCCTGCTTAATGTAAAATGACAGTTTTTACTTATTTTACTGCACCTTGTTGCAGAATGATCAGTGGTTGTGTACATTCCCATGCATTTAAAGACTGGTGAGACCATCCGTCACCATGACGAGGAGCAGTTAGGGCTTAGACTTGAAGAAAGGGTCCAGCCGTCCTGTCCTGCTCCTTCTCTCTCACACACTCACTCTTTTACCGAGGGACAGGGCAGCGTGCTTTCCTGTTAGCCTGGGCTTCACATACGATACTGCTTCGAGAGAGCAAATAGTTCTGATATTGGTTTCTATTCTTTGACCCTGATGTTTTAGGGGTGAAAATTACTCATAATTAAAGATTAATTCCCTGTACAACATGAGGAAAGGAGCCATAGCTCTGAGGAGCCCAGGTGTATCTAGCGGGTAGACCTTGAATATGCCCCCTGGCTCCTTGTTCTTGAATCCTCTTCCTGTTCCCTCTTGCACCCCAGGAACTTGGCCTCTGCTGTTTTCTTGGTTGCACGTTAGCTCCTTCGTGCTTGAGAAGGAGGCCCCTGCAGGAACGAGCACACCTGAGTCAGAATTTGTCAGGCTCAGTTTCGGTAGGTAGACCTGGCAGCGTTTCTCCCGCGGGCGTCTTTCGTGGTGTGGCTGCTGATGCGTTCTCCTGGATTATAAGTTCTGGAAGGATCTCTGGCTCTCTTCTTGCTGCCCACGTTTTTGATTTGGGAGGTCCTCATGTAGCCTTCATGGTGTACCTG
The DNA here is from genome assembly GCA_007922815.1 of Macrotus californicus. Lineage (NCBI taxonomy): Eukaryota > Metazoa > Chordata > Mammalia > Chiroptera > Phyllostomidae > Macrotus > Macrotus californicus. The sequence continues at coordinate 787 of VMDR010012426.1, read as the reverse complement.
ACCACTTTGTGACTGGGGCTCCAGATAACAAAACTTGGCAAGTTATGGAAGATTGTATGGGAAGTGTTTTGTCTTGAGGTTGTGAGAACAGGCTTATGAACACCCTGCTCTTCTGAAGACAACGAGGGGAAGTAAGTGATGTTTTGTAAGATTTAATTTTATAGGGAGATAGTACGGGTGTTATGACTGTTCTAAGATATCGCTGAGAGAAGTGCTTTATCTTCACAGCTCCGACTTTGCAAATTGGTTAAATGTGTGTGTGTAAGTTAGTTATTTTTGGTGTAAGGTGTATGAGGTATACATTCTTACAGGTGACTGGTATATGTATTTAATACCCTTAAATTCTCATCGGGAAATTAATTGATTATTAAGTAAATTAACTGAAACCTTTACTGTGGATCCCAAAATGATTTTCTCTTTTTCAAACTGTTTTAACTCCAAATTTCATAATTTATCAAGTCTTACATATCAAATAGTCAAAACAGGCAAATTACTTAGGCTTTTTCAACCTGTTCTACATTTATATTTGTTTTATAGAGTTGGAAGAGATTAATTAAAGATGTTTACAAAGCAGACATAGTAAAGGCTGAAATTTTAGGTCTCTTTCCTGATATATTTGAATAATGTAATTGGCTTTTTTGGATAATGTACAGAGAGTAATGTTAAAAGTAAAATAATTGCTGGAAGTTAAATATTCTGGTACTTCTAAATCTGCAGCGTATTGGTTTAAAATTAAGTCTGGAATGATAGTTTCTTTCCCCTCCCCGCCCCCAAAACAGTGAACCCT
>VMDR010012425.1:0-26612 GCA_007922815.1 Macrotus californicus | reverse complement strand
TATGTAAAAGTCTTAAAAAGTACAATTATGTAGTGTTACTTAAAAGACAGTTTTAATGTAAGAGGTTAAGGGGAGATAAAAAGCTAATGTATTCTGGGGAATCATAAAAGAAGTAGATTCTTAGTTTATTGAGAATAGAGAGTTTTGGACAATGAACCTAAAACCCCACAAAAACCTATAAACAGTGGTTTTCTTTTTAAGGCCAGTTATAGTTAAATGAGAATATACATCTCTTTTAACAGATCTGTTACAATCACAGGATCATGTAGGACTTATTTTGAGGTGGTAGAAGGAAAGATTTTTGAATGATGAACACAAATATGACTGACAAATAGGAAAATGAGGAATGTTTTTAAAATGGAGTGATGAAATGTGTTATGGATCCAGGAGAGAATGTGCAGAAGACTATAAACATTTTACCCTGCTGGCATGAAAAACAAATAATATGGACGAAAAGTGAGAGCATTGGAGTTGGGGGAACCAATTGGCAAAGGACCTGCCATGGCCTGAACTTAACAGCAGGTAGGGAAACTGGAATTCTTTGTATGTTTTTGTAAATGGACATGATATGCTTACCTGAGCCTAATTTTAGGAAATCTGTAACATATTACCATGTGTTCAAAATAAAATACCCATGCCACACATACAGTTACTTTTAAATTTTAGTTTAATGTCCATAAAATGAGAATTATATTATTATAAAACTAAAATGTTAAATATACTAAAATGGACCATATTAAAAAACCCACGCTCATTACAATCAGTAGTTATCTGATGATGGGACACAGACCCTGTGACAGGTGGCACTGAGTGGTAAAATGTATAGCAGAGAAGATAGAGGATTTTTAAATTAATATTATTACCAGCAGTAGCAGCAGCAAAAACAGACATTTAAACACATTTTACAGAGTGGCTTAGAGCTTGAAAGTTAAATCAAACTAATACATATTCTAACCATCTAGAGACTCAGTATTTATAGGAGCCAAATGCCTTTAAATGAGCATTGCTGTTGGAGAAGCGGGGGAATGAGAAAGAGTCACAGAAACAGAGGGAAAGATTCCCCCAAATCAGTAGCCTTACTCTAATACTCTGCATTTAAGATTAAGGTTCTCCATCAGCCTAAAATATAAATTATGACACCACACGATGTTATTCATACTCCAGTGACCGTTATGGGCATTAGTTTGGGCATGTTCTTAAACGGGTTTGAGAAAGGTGGTGTTTATTAAGGATATACATCCGTATACCAAGTCTCTCCTTTTCCAGGCACATGGTAAAGTGACATTTCCCTACCTCCTTGAACTCAGACACAGTCACGCAATCCCATTCCACTGATAAAAGTGACCAGACGTGTCAAGTCTCTGAGCAGAAGCATTTAACGGGCAGTGCAGGACAGTGTCGCTCTCTCCTCCCTAGCAATGACAAGGGAAGCGTGCATCCAGACAGAGCATCTGTCCGTTTGGATTCATGAGAAAAGCTCCAGAAAACCCACAATGGGCAAGTGTGAAAAAAATCAATCTTTACTGTTCTAAGTCACTGAGAATTTGGGACTGCCTGTAACCACACCCTAGGCCTTACCGACAGACATGGCAACAGCATTGCAAACTCCTTTTAAAGAAAAAGCCACTGTACCTTTTCTTCTCTTAGTTTTGACTTTATTTCCTCAGCTCAGCTACCCCCTGGAAAGTGCACACATGCCACTGAAGTAAATTAATTATCACTGTTGGCCACTTGTCTAGTGGAAATTATTAGTCTCCTTTGGCAAGCAGTGATTTATAAGGATGACATGTCTCATTAAATACTCATGCTTTTAGAACCTTGAACAAAAGACTAACTAGTAGATCCCAGCTGAATTAAGGAAGGCGACCTTTTCCACAGAAAAGCCACATGAAGTTCAATACCCTTTGGGGCAGCAGGTATTGTCGTACCTTTAATTTGATTCTCAAATCATATGAACAAAGATTTATTTAAGACACCGAGACACTGACAAAGAATTAATCAGGGGAGAGAAACTAACCTACAACATGGAAAACAGTACAGCTCAGGCAGGACTGGGCTCGTTGGGACGTTGTATGATTACATGAGTATTTTGTCTAATAGAAATTTAAAAGGAAGATGTAGTTGAACTGTGGTTCCTAAGATACATACATGTGTGCAAGGAAGGAAGAAAAGGAAGAAGGGGGGGAGAGAGAAGGAGAGAAAGGGGAATGAAAGGGGGGACAGAAGACAAGAAAGGGGGAGGGAAGAGAGAGAGAGAGAGAGAGAATGACTTGTTAGAGTTCTAGCCCAACCCATGGAAATGATGAGGAAAAATGAGGCCTGAGGTCACTCAGTTATTTGTACAGAAATCACTAAGGCTCTCTTTGTGAATAGCAGGGCACAGGGACTCCATAAAGAGCAGCATACGGCTAAATCTGCAAGCTCAGTGTGGCTCATGAGCCAGACACTCCCCACCCCTAAGTCACCTTTCTAGAAAACGGACACAGGCTACCCATCCACAAATGAAGTCTAATCAATTATCATCATGGATTTTAAATGATATGCCAGGCACTGGGCTAAGTGCTTTGCATAAATTAACCCATTTGCTCTTCATAAATACCCCATGAGTAAACATAAGGAAGTTGAAGTTTACAGCCTTTAAGAAACTTGCTTTAAGGTCAAAGTAAGTGGCCAGAGTTGGGATCCAAAGCCAGATGCAGCCCAGCCCTTTAAGCGCATATCCCACAGTCCTTAGGGCTTCCACCTACAGAGAGTATCAACTTGAAGACTGAGAATTGATCACCAAGAAGGAAACACTCTACATTCTACATGGAAATAAAAACACATTTCTTTCCTTTTCACTGTTTTCCTTGCTTAAATATTACGGTCTGGTTTCCCAGAAAGAGTGTTATATTGTTATCCCGTTTTATCAAAAATGTCAGAAAAAGAACATGGGTATTTCTGGTTGAGTTCCGAGCACCGACTCATCTCGTGAGCATCTGCTCCATCCAAGCAGCCTGACATTTCCAACGAAAGCACATTCCGAGCATGCTCCAGCATGAGGACTGCCAACTACAGGCAAGCAGCGTCTGACAGCAATAAGAACATTTAATATTCCCCAAACCTTCCTCGTGTTCTACAAAGACCCCAACAAGCCTAATCCCAGTTTGTGCTGTCTGGCTAGGTTGACACATGCATTCCACCCAGGGGTTTTGACTGGCCAAAATGCCACAGGTTGAATATTGAAATCTTTCTCATTTCCGCTGGTCTGACAGTCCCACACTGTGCAGTGAACCTTGCAGCAGCATCTCGTTAAGACCCGTAGTCTTTCTGCAAGAACGACCACTAAAGCCTGGGCAAAGTGAAGGTATGCTGCCAAAGTAAAACTCATTTTTCTTTTCCAGGAAAGATTTAGCCCACATTCTTGGATGATAACCTGATTTTCGACCTGATACTACCCCAGGCTTTCTTCAGAGTCAAACAGAGTTTTCTGTTTGGCATCATTTATCAACAAAATGCCCAACACTGCCTTCCCATTTAGATTCTTCTCCAAATTTCTCTCTTCTATCAAGGGAGGCACTGTAGGACAGTCTGGTATTTCAGATTCAAAACTTCTGCCTTCTGCCATCAAGAGTCCACATTCGTAATGAGCAGTCCTTGCCTTTGGGGCTTTGTTACAGAAGACCCCCCAAATCAATTCAGTGAGACATCTAGAAGGTACTTATTTGGTTTGTTAAAATTATTAAAACCACTGTTGGTGAAGATGAGCACAAAATTGAGAGCTGAATTCAACCAAGGTTCCTTTGTACGTGACTGCTGCACATAGGGAGGTACTGTCACATGCTGTTTTATTCTGCAAACTTGTTGTCTTCGGTGCTTGCGTGCCCGACCCTGGGTTTATATCCTGACACTGCCACCCTCAGGAAAGCTTAGTGTCTACCTCTAACTACACTGCTTAGTAAAAGAATAGAGTTAGTTCTCAGGCGGCCATATGGTGTTTGACAACTTTTCAACATTAGAAATATTCTTTCAAGTCATAAATGCAAAAAAAATTTCAAGTATGAATTTGTTGATCTTAAATTATACATTTAAATTATAAGTCAATTAGTCCACAAGGGAATGATTCATCACCTCTAGCATATTGATCGAGTGGAAATAAAGAATCCTTTAAAATCATAAAGACTGCGGTAATATAGGAAAGCTATTATGACATGATGTTTAGCTGAAACCAGATAGCGGCTGAGTTTTATAGAGATAATGGGCACATCTGTGGGAGCGGACATGTCCGTATGGATAAGAGCAGGAAAAAACATGGAAAATAGAAACAGCTCCTTCACAGTGGTTGGGCTTAGGACCTTAAAATCGTTCTTTGACCGTGGTTCAAAAATAAGAATTTTTTGAAACATGTGTACATAATTTAAATAAAAGATTATCTAATAGTATTCAATTTAAATGTTCAGAATCATATTTCTGGCAGTTTCCAAGCATGACCCAGAAGGATTTTTGGATCACCGCTGTGAATTTTATGGTTATTTTACCAAGCAATAAAAATAAGTAAAAGTAAACATATTAAAAGTGTTTTAAGAGAAAATTTTCTTCCAAGAATAAAAATGTCTATTTTTAAAAACATGCATTCCTTTCCACAGGAAGAGCTACCAAAGAAATGCACTAAAATATCATAGCTCAGCCTAATAATTTCTTCAAATGTTTCTTTAGAAGCAAGTCAGCTAAATCCAGCCCCAGCCATTTGGCTTCCAGAATTCCTTTTATTTTTTAATGTCATAATAACCACCTACTCAAACTCAATCTAGTACTCAAAAATCTTTCCTTGAAATAAAACAACTAGGGTTCTTAAGAGTATCATTTTGGAGGAGATGCTTAGGGATGCTTAGAAACAGCCACAGAAGGGCACTCACTACAATCCTCACCCAACCCAACACCTCTGAGGGGGCAGTGACAGGCTGGCATCTGTCAGTGACTGACCCAAGACACCACAGCCTGACTTAGCTAAAAGAGAGAGTCTGTAAATGATTTGCGGTGGAGAATAAAGCTCCCCTGCTCTCTAGCTCCTCCAATGAAAGATTTCATTTCCCTTGTACTATTGGAGCTCTGAGAAATAAAGTTTAAGGTCAGGTTTTCACTGTAATAAATGCTACCAAAGGAAGAAGAACCTACGTGCTCAGGTTGCTCCAAGGTGTATTCTCACTGCCACCTACGACCGCCCACCTACGCTTCCTTCGATGTTTAATCAAAGGGCTTACTCCATTTTTGGCAATTCTGGCATCCACAGGAATTTATTCACCAAAAATCTTCTGTGAAATCAGGGTCTTCCGTTAACTCATTCACATGGCCTGCTCACAACGCAGTTTGGGCACATTTCTCCACCCGGAGTCTAGCAAAAGCAAGAGCCCAAAGACACAATGACCTCCAGGAGATTCGGAATGCCTACTGAAAGAAAGGTGCGGGATGTGAGCACATCGATCTCATTACTGAGGAGAATGGAAGTCCTAGAGGAGAGATATTTGTCACTTCCTCCATTTCAACTATGTGACTTTGGGCAAGTTATCAAACTTCTCCATACCTCAGTTTTATCAACTACAAAAGGGAGATAATAATGGTATTTTCTTCATAGGGTTGTTAGGGGAATTAAACAAGTTAATATATTTAAAGTGCTTTGTTACACACACAGTACAGAGTAAAGCTTAGCTAGTATTACTCTGTACCTTCGCTAGTAGGTTGCATATCATTGATTGGTCCTACTTCCGGAGTTCTGATCACTGCGCGTGAACGTTCTCAGGAATCTGAGGCTCTCTGCATATGGTACCGACTCCATCTGACTGGCTTTGCTGTCCTTTCCCCAGGGAAATGTAAATATTCATTCATTCACTCATCCAGCAAAACGTTTATCAGTCTCAGACTGCATTCCTGGTACTGTGCTGAGGGGTAAAGTAAACAAACAGATGTTGACTTTATTCTTGAGCAGTTTCTAGTACTGGTGGTCAGCTAGGTGGTTAAGCAGCCGATCACAACACAGTGGGGGAAGCGCTTATAGTAAGAAAAATACCAAGGCCTGTGTGGGTCTGCCTCCTCCAGTCTAAGGGACAAAACTGAAAATTGGCATATTGTAAAACTGCTACTCTAGGACTAAGAAAATAGTGCCATGGAAGCTAAAGGCCAACCCCTAGCCTACTCTAGGGTGGGAGGGGCTGAGTCAGGGAAAGTTTTCCACAGGAAGTAACATACAAGCTGACACCTGAAGAATAATGAGTCTGTGTACCAGTGTGTGTATGTGTCCACAGGCATAGTTAATGTTATCACAATTATCCTATGAGACAGGTACTTATATTTGTACTGGTGACACCCTCAAATACCCCATTCCAGAGCATAGGTACAATTCCCCTGCTGCTGTGGCTGTTGGTGCTAACAGATCTCAGCTGAGTCCCGATTCAGGACTTGCCTTCAGCTGAAGAGAGCAGCCTCACCCGAAGTCACCTCACTCCTCAATAGCTGCCACATCCAGTGACTGGTCAATGAGAGTATAAAAGCTTAGTCCCCCTGACCCTATTCCAGCACTCTGAAGGGCCATCCTAGGTCTGGTGGCCCCTGTAGGAGGCTGGCACTCATTGTGACCGAAAAACAGGTGACATCTTATTCAATTAAAGCCTGCTCTCTTCTCTCCTCTATAGATGTTAATCCTGAGAGCACTCCCCACTAAGGTCCTCACGTGCAATTCTGGGACAACATCCCCTTTGTACAGACGAGAAAACCAATCTTTGAAAGGTTAAGTAACTTGTTGAGGATGAGGCAGCACGGCTCATTAGGAAGAATGAGCATAGCTCAGTTTGGCTGAAGCCCAAAATGTGGAGGTAGAGGAAAGATAAACCAAGTCTTGAAATGCATAATAAGTCATAATAAAAGAATTAGGGCTTTATCTTGCGACGGTGGGAGGTATTAGAGTGAGATGATCAGTTAAGGGCTTTGGCATGACAAATTAGGTATTGTAAGCTAATTTTTAATGGTGAAAGTATTTTATTATACCAGGGAAGGGTTGCCAGGGTTTTCATCTAACTCATTACTACTTACTGCTTTCCTATGGGTCAAAGTATTAGGAGGTGTTCTGAGTACCGTGAGGAAGAGAAGAGCAGCACCTCAGGGGTGGAGAGCGCGCATGCACAGAGCTCCTGACAACATGAGCTGAGCTGACTGGTGAGTGTGAAAAGGGGAAGCCTACTGCAGCTCGCTGGCTCTAGGAATGTGAGGGAGCTCTAACTCAGATGAGGGATGACCTCCTTTCCTCTCTTGAGGCCTCATCCAAAAACAGAGGTGCCTTGACTGTAAGTGAGCTGAAGGGCTTGAAAATCATTGGGCTTGAAGACTATACTGACTGTCTCCACCTGAGACTGTACATGCTCAAGGTAGTGTGTTAAAAGTAGTAACTTGTCCAAAGAAAACTGACATAGGCAGCACCCCTCCCTGCATCCATGTTCTCACCCATGTGACTTTGCAGTTCCTCCCATCAAAAGGCTGAGTGTACTTGTTTGACCCCTGATTTTGGATACAGCCGTTTGACTTCACTTGGCCAATGGAATGTTAGTAGATACAATGTAATACACTTCGAAGCCAGAAATGTTGGATTAAAGGAAAATATTTAAGCTCATAAATCAGAAACACATTCATGCAGTGGCTTTTCACCTTTGAGCATGTCTTACACCTCTTTGAGAATAAGACTAAAGTGAATTGTACTCTTCCCCCGAAAAAGTATTTGTAGACACAAAACTTTGCATCTCAAGAAGAAATTTAATTATTTTAAAGATGAAGACAGAATTCCTCTAGAGAAAATCAAGGTTAGCTGCCTAGCAAAAGCAAACACATGAGTGTAAAAATGATGGAACGCAGAGTGTAGACTGAAATGAAATCATGAAAGAACAAAATTTCTCTGCATAGTGGGACAGAAGATTACTTGGGCTGGCATTTGAGAAAGAAGGAAGAAGTGAGCGCAGCCAGTTAGACTTCAGGTGGCAGGGACTCCCGAGAAAGGATGGCCAATAAGAAACATCTAATGATCGCAATAACAAGGTTAAAAAAAAGAAGTATAGAGTATTTGGTTTTAAATTACCCAAATCTTTAATAAAATTTTACTACTACTTATACAGCTTTATGTTCATTGTACTCTGGACACATTTTTTTAAAAGCTGAATGAAGAAGTTTTTAAAAATCTGAATACTGTGCATTAGAATTTGATGGATGTGGAAATGGAACAACAGATGAAGAAATAGAGCTGATTGAGAGAGTGCCAGGTTAAAGGATAGGGCAGCCTCGATAAATTAGGTTTGGAGACACCCAGAACATGAACAGTTTATTCGGTTAGTTCAAGGAACTCCATGTAACTTAGCCAAAGGTCCCAAGGGAAGAACCGTTATCCTAATGGAATTGATTCACCGTTTACCCAGATACTATCTACTGGTCTCCTACTACATGCTCCGCTAGAAACAATGTAAAAGATCAGCTCTTCAACACCAAATCTCAGAAAGCAAACTCATCATTCTTCCCTGAGAGTAATATAACCAATGAATTCTGAAAAAAACACAATATGATGCCAAGATGCTAAATATAAAATCCAGTGTGAGCATATGTTTTCTGCACTCCCTGTAATTCCCCAGCTGTCTATGGTGCCAGGATACCGTTTTACACAAATTAGGTCAGTGCTCATGACTATTTTTAGACTAATTATAAGGTTAAAACGGGATTTGTAAAAATTTTAGAATGCACCCAAAAAGGTGTCTTAAAATACAAAAAAAAAAAATCTGAGACTGAAATGAATGGAAAACACTGGGATCATTTTCAAAACACAGACAAGTTGATGTATGATTGTTATAACCCCTTTCTGTTAAAATCCTTGACGTCTCCTCGCTGAAAGCAAACTCTAGTAACATCACTAACCATTTTCATTTCTAGCTGCTAGAAAGGATGCCATACATACACGCAGGCGGGCAATAAAATGCTGGGAAGATTCCTGCAGCACACCTGAACACCCTCTTTCATGCTAGTAAGTACAAACAAACTTGTCATTTGAGAATTGCGAGTTTCTGAGTGTTAACTATCTCACTAAACTGAGCACTGTGTGTAGAGGAAGAATCCTAACAATAAAAAAATACATGTTTTTATTACAGCCTACAAGCAGAAACAGGCCTGAATATCTCCATTTGTCAGCTGGCAACTTCTTAACAAACCGGATAAAAAGAACCTTGGGTCTGGCCTGAAACTCAGTAACTAAGAAATAAAAACACTCATGGAATTGAAAAACAATAAAATCAACAATTTATAACTACCATTAGGTTCATAAACTTCTGACTAAAATAAAATAAAGTTAATATTAAAAAGGCACTCTCATTACATTTTTTGAAGCATGGAGCCATTTGATTAATTGCCTTTGAAAGAACATTTTATAAATACAATCAAATAATTTTGGTATAAAAACCCTTTTAACTTTTTTATATAGCTCCTACTGCTATGGGTAAAAGGCCCCGTCTTAAACATGAGGTTTTTGATGATTTCCATATATTAGTGTTTTTATTTTCCACTTACTAAACTAATTCATAAGTCAGAATCATTCAAGATATACCTAAACAAACAGAAATAAATGGCTTTCTTGTTAAACAGAATTTAGAATTTGTTTACGTTAGCTGTAAGTCATTTCCTTATGTATTTCGAGAATTCATTCTCTCTAACATTTTGACTGGGGAAAGAAGAATCACGATTCAAATAGCCCGGAGTGGAATATAGGCCCTACCTTCATAAATCCAACTTCTCAGAGCCACTGAGCACAGGGCTTGCAATGAGGTAGAAAAGTTGTGGGCAGATTATAAGCTTTCTATAAATATTAGCCCCTTGCTCTCCTCCTACTGTGTGCCAGACCCAGGCTTGGAATTGGATTCTTTGAATGTAATTCTGGCAGTCCTAGGTGAGAGTAATCCCCCACTACATTAATAAAGGTCTTGTTTCCTTTCTTGTCACTTCCAAGCATTTTACTCTAAAGGTCAGTGGGAAGAATTGAAGCTCCTGATAGAGAGCTTCAAGGGCAAAGAAGAGTCAAAAGAAAAATTTTCACTCCCTTTTCTAGACTCTTTGTCTCCATCCCTCAGCTTCTAGCCTCAGGGTCCTCTCCAATTGCCCTGCTCACCTGCAAGCTTTATATCTGCCCTTGCTCCAGGATCACATCCCAGATACACCCAGCTCCAAACAACAGACCTTCATAGGCACTTTCCAAATGGATCTTTTAGCATTATCAGATGAGAATAATCCCTTTCATATATTTATTCATTCAGCACATATACAGGATGGGAAAAAGTCAGTGTACAGTTGTGAGTATGTGAACACAACTTACTCTTGTGTTATTATTCATTAATTATTGAGTTACTTTCCAGGTGAACAGTTGTAAACCTACTTTTGCCCCACCCTGTACACTGAGCACACCTTTGTGAGCCAAGCAGTATTCGAGAAGCTGAGGTTGAAATGGTGAAACTAGGCAGGGCCTCTGTTCTCATGGCAGGGACAGCCTGCTGGGAAATCCAAGAGCAAACAGATCGACAGGCAGTTAGCCAGGCAGACTGTGAAGGTGTAAGGGAGACTAGAATAAGCTGAGTACATAGTATTAGGGTGGCATATCAGCAGGGATGAGTGGACTGCAAGAAGCATGTCTGGCAATATTCAAATGGTGATTTTTATATAAAAATATAAAATGAAACATAACCTAAATGTTCAAGAATAAACATTAGGTAACTTGTACCACATTAATTGAAAATAATATTTCAAATGAATATTTGGTTACAGAGTAAATATCAATGGTATATTATGTCATAAAAAAGCAGCCTACCAAAAATAGTTACTGTATTATTTCATTTTTTTGTTCAAAACAAAAGTGTGTATGCAGAGAACAATTGTACAAAGATATATAACGAAACGTTAGTGGTTATCTCTGGGTAGCAAGAGTATAAGTGATTTCACTTTTCTAAAACTTATCAGTCGTTTCTAAATGATCCACAAAGAGCATATAGTAATTTTGTAAGTTTGGAAAGATATATTTTATTCAAAATACTTTAAAAGCTCACATCGATAAAATGCCTACTTTGTGTAAAGGCCTGTGCTAAGTGCTAAAGGCACAGAGCTAAGTAAGTTAACACTCTACCCTTCCCAGCACTGTGACGCAGACGACTGCTAAAAATCCACAAGAAAGGTACTGCCCAGGTATTATGTTAATAAAGCCTAATCATTTACCCAGACACTCATTTTCCTCTGACCACCACAACAGAGAGAACAGGAAGATTTAACGTTGCCTTTGACTTCCGTTACTCACAAATTGTGAAGCAACGAGATGTTGAGATTGCTCTTCTGCTATCTCCTGTTCTAAGATCTATAATTATCAGGAAACTTAAACGTGTCAAATACACTGGGATAACCAGATGTGGAGCTGAAGCACAGAGAGGTCAAGGTAAGGTTGCACTGCTCATAAATAAGAGAACCAAGATGTGAATCTGGGAAGTCTGAGCCCAGAACCCAATGCCCTGACCACTATGTTTTGCTGTATCCCTTTTACGACCATTAGCACTATTTCTGCACCCTTCCCGCCACATATCTATTTTCAGAACTTCAAATAAGATCAAGCCATCATATGGAACTGATGTTAAAGAGAAATAGTTGAAGAGAAAGGCCTGAGGGCAGGATTGGGGCCCTTAGTATTCAGCACAGTCTTGGGACACAGGGATGCTCAATCAATAATTTACTATATTAAAGATCTAGAAAACAATTTCATTTTTGAAGCTCCCATGCCCAACATCAGCTATTTTTTTAAACATTTCCCTCTTCTAAAAAGTAAGTGAAGGAAGGGAAAAGTTCTATTTAACTAGGGGTTTAATCTATATTTTCGTAAGTATTATACAGCAATTTTATAGTAATCCTAAAGGTACATATATGACATATCATATATTTTTGTTTATGAAAATTATATGAACTCTAAGTATAAAGTCCTCCAGTTAACATATGCAGCACTTAGATTTCTTTTTTAAGATTTTATTTTTTTATTTTTAGAGAGAGGAAGGGAGGGAGAAAGAGAAGCAGAGAAACATCAATGTGTGGTTGCCTCTTGTGCACCCCCTACTGGGGACCTGGCCAGCAACCCAGGCATGTGCCCTAGACTGGGAATTGAACTGGTGGCCCCTTGGTTCATAGGCTGGCACTCAATCCACTGAGCCACACGAGCCAGGGCAGGTTTTTTTTTTTTTAATTGGGCTAGATTTTATTGGAGCTTTATGACAAATCAATTTTATGAAATGTAGACAAAACTAAATTGACATCAAATGACTACACAAATTAAGGTTTCACAAAAAAGACGTGGATAATTGTATATTTCCTGAAATGGCAGAATTGCTGGCACAGATTGTGAAGTGCATGATAATATTCTGTCTCGTATTTAGATTAACATAAATTATAACAAATTACTCATTATTCATTGCCTGTGGAATAAAGATTTCGAGTCTCTTCCATTAGTTCCTGTCCCGATGCATTCTTCAACTTAACCACTTCTCAGAGACTGAGAGAAAGGATCGTGGTTTCCAACCCAGCTGAAAAACTAATTAAAGTCTAAAGCAATATAGCACGGGTCTTAATGCCTAGGTCCATGAAGAAAGCTACTACATAATAAAACTATTTAAAATAAATTAACACTTTTAATTTCCAAATGAGATTTTTCACATATTTCACTTATTAATAATTACATCTCTTTTCTTGTAATATTTGAATTCTAATCATTGTCTAGAAGCATCACATTGCTTCTGGTGTAAGGCAATGCTGGGCTCTATAAAACTTTCAAAGTTCATTAAAGAGAAGAGGTTCCGTCAAAAGATTTAAATCTTAAAAAGGACATCAGGGGCCCTGGCTGGTATGGCTCAATGGATTGAGCACTGGCCAGTGGACCTAAAGGTTGCCAGTTCGATTCCCAGTCAAGGCACATGCCTGGGTTGGGGGTCAGATCCCTGCTCGGGGGTGTAAGAAAGACAACCAATCAATGTTTATCTCACACATCATGTTACTTTCTCTCTCTTTCTTCCTCCTTTCCCCTCTAAAAATAAATAAATAACATCCTTTTTTTTTAAAGGATGGGGAAAAAAAAAGGGATATTGGGAACCACAAAAATGAATGAATGAGTTTGAAATAAGAGCAAACATGAAAGGTTATAATGAAATGGAATGCTTTAAATACAATGAATTGGGAACATTTGCTTTTGTTTTCTTTCTTCATATAGTCAATTAGATTAGAATAAAAATGGTGTTTATTCTGCAAACATAGCTCTCTGCATGACAGATATTTTCTGCGGCAATTTTTATTATCAATATTTGGAAGCCATACCAGTATGTGACATGTGGTTTAAAACAACTCTTCACTCTGAAATGTGTCTAGAGAACTGTGTGGTGGATACAGCACATATTTACAACCTCCCATGTACAAGGCAGCGTCCAAAATCAGCCAACTTAAATGTCTTGCACCCTGATATGGAGGATGGGACCAACTTTCTTCCTTCAACAACAAGGATAGAGCAAAGCTCTGTGGGCAAGGGTGTGGTCATATCATCAGACTGACTTCAAATTCTGGCTCCATCACTTATGACTCACTCACGTTTCCGTTGAAGAAGAGACTAAAATAACGGCTGGCACATCAGCTTTCAATACATGTTTGCTGTTTGCTGCTGTTGCTGTTGTTATTATTACTAATGAGGAGTGCCAATATAAAAATGAAAATGGGATGCCAGTTTTGGGAGGATCTGCTGAAGTATTAGCTCTTTCAAGCAAGGACGGCTCATCCAAAACGAGATATCCTATAAGCTGCTGAACATAGGGCACGGAGACTCAAAATGAAGGACCAGGGTAAATTTAGAGAGATGGGATTGTGAGCTTTGAGAGTGATGAGCATGCTAAGACAGGGAATATAAGAGAAAGACATGGAAGTTTGGGGACAGGAAGGGGAGGTAAAAAACAGAGTGATTAGGCAAGTAATTACGAACTGTAATGAAAATACGTCACCTCAGAATAAGCACACACACACATTTTGGGGGCTACGTGCACTGCACAGAACACGTGCATTTATCTCCACTATCTCTAAGAATAAAATCTATTAAATTGACAGTGCAAATATTTTTTAAGAATCAGCCAGGGCAAAGAAGATGACTAGGACATAAAAGCAGGCAAGAACTGTCAGCAGAGCTTTGGGACTAAAAACTGGAGGAGCAGCGGACTGGATAAGACCAACACCGAGTACAGCCAGAACTGACAGGCAGGGATCGGAGACAGCAGGCACGTCCAGCCCCGACTAGCCTGCTGTCTCTCTGCCCATCTCCAAGGGACGGGAATGTTCTCAGCAGACACTCAAGACTTGAAAACCTCTAGTTCCCCTGCTCCACTTCGCTCCAGTGAAGCCCACCAGTTCTAATGTTTTTCCCATGCACAGAATCCAGCCAGCTTTGAAATTAAGTTGCTTTGCATAAATAATATTCTGTACTGCTTTCCAACTAATGTATTATAAAAGACTCCTTGACATTTCTTTAGGCTGTCTTGTTCATTTGAGAAAATATCTAAAATCACAAGGTTAACTAATTTCTTAGTTCAAAGTCTAACAGTATATATTTTCCTGCTTAGCATTTCTGTATTTTCATACTCACATGATGAGATGTGCAATAAATACTTACGTAGCATAACCCTTTGTTTACAGGGGAAACAAACACAGGCTGGTACCAGACGGGCCTGCACTTTGACTTCTGACTTGGGCTCTGTGATCCTGAGTAAGTCACTGAACTTCTCTCAGCCTTGGCTCACCTTCAAATTTGGGTCACTGTATGTACTTTGCAGAGCTGATAAAATAAGACACTGCAAGTGCGCAGTAAAAAATAATGTGCTTCGTGTAGAGTAGCCACTTAGTAAATACTAGTTCCCTTCTTTTCCATTCTTTCCCATCCACCGCCTGCCTTTCACTCTATTCCATGTTAACACAGATTTAAGAGTTACAGATGATACCTCTTTACACACAGGATAAATACGGCTTGACATAAGAAAAGCCTAGGGAATTAATTCTAACAACCCTTTATTCATCCCTTATGAGTCCCAATCTACCAGCTAGGAATTTGTAAGACTCAGGACTGAACTCTGAAGGGAACATGTAGAAGGTTCATCGAGTACTTTTGAGAATGGGAAGAGTCAAGACTGAACTTTCTCAGAGGGGGAGATAGTCTAGGGACCAGGTGACCCCAAATTCTTTCCCATCAGGGGGTATCTAATTGGTAAACAGATTAAAATCAGCAGGTCAAATGGGACCCTCTGAAACTGAATGACGGTGAACCTGAAAAATTGTCACATTTCTTTCTTTGGTTATGGAGAGTGAGCTGCGTTAGGCAGTTTTCTGTCATAAGGAACTTAAGCAAACTTAAAAGGAAAAGGGTCTTTTGGAAAGAAGTCTGATCCTTTGAATCACTTCCTTCTCTGATTTTGCAATGTCATTACCATTCATGCAGTCCCATGCAGCAGAAAGTAGGAGAGCATGTGACAATTGTTCTCACGTTTAGACTGCAGAAATCATTTTTAATACTGTAAAGTGCTATCATTTTTTTTTGAAAGAGAAAAGTCTTTTTTTGAGAGATGTAATTTATGGGTAACTTATCCCAAGGTTTCCTGTAAAAAACAGTATGCAGAGTCTGGCAGAGGTATGTTTGATTGAGTATAGTTGGTAGGGTAATAATGTGGGTGTAATCATTTATAGTTTAATATGAACATCTCACCTAAAATGTCATATGGTGTGCTTGAGGGTGATGCTGTTATGTTACAGAATTATATGCTTGTGATTTTATAATAAAGAGGAGTTTTATTTGTGCCGGATCCTGTATATTGTCACTGGTGTTCATTTGATCCCAAAGATAAATAGTGTTCAGCTTACTATTTGTCCGACATTTCATACTGAACACCTATGAGGGAAGCGTCCTAGAAGGTAGTGTACTAAATGCACTGACTGACTTGTATTTCTGTCTTTCTAACAATAATAAAAATTAATATTTGTTGGCTGCTTTCTCTGTCAGGAGACTGTTAATTACTTGACAGGCAGAATCCTAATTAATCTGCAAAACAGTTTTAGGAGATAGAAACCTATTCCTAGTGCCACCACAGTAAATAGGAGAATCCTGGTTTGAACCTATGGAATCTAACTCCTGAGTTCACATTCCTACATTTGCATGTTTGAAATTCCATCAAAGCCATAATTTCCTAGGTCCTCATGAGAAATTTATAAAATGGGAAGAGTTCGTTTTCACACAAGCCAACAAACAAACAATCATAGAATAAATGTAAAGAACTCATCCATGGTCACTACTTCTTCATGTCACATCACAGTCAGGACTGGAATCCAGCGCCTGTGGCTGACTATTATTTCAGCAGATTCTCCTACAGCGGAATTCAACAAGCACATGCTGACGCATCTCTAAAATCTCATAGGTCTTATGACTTCTGACATTCTGGCATAAGAAATATGGCAAAAAAGGAAATAGAAGAGCTGACTTCTTTTAAAAATAGTTACAGGCTAATTACAAGGGTTGTTAAACTCTGGGGCTGAGACCTTTCTCAAATATAAACCATTAGACATAGATGAGGAGCTGCCTTCCAGAACAGCAGACACTGATCTTGTGACACAGCCCTTGGTTATAATGACTTCATTTCTGCGATGCCAAATGGATAATACCTGTGTGACCACGCCGTGTGACGGATGTTGGTGCAGTCGAGTGACCTTGATCACCCCCCCTGTTACTGAATTCTTGCCATGAAGTTTGAGTCTTCATTTTCTTATCCATTATTTTGAAGCAAATTCACCCAACGTGAAATGGTAGTTTATGCTTTTTGTAACCTTATACTGCAAATGTAGCATCTGACACCAAGACTGAAAGAGGAAAACGGCTTTATTTGGTGTCTGTCCATTTCTGCACAGCTGTCTGTCGATGAAGGGAGCAGGAAGAAAGGAAGAGATAGTCTTTGAGAGGACAGCTGGTAATAATCCATTGATTATTTTTAAATAAAAATCTGATTAGAAATAAGCACAGATAGGAATCCACTTATGGGGCTTTTGAAACACAATTAAATTTAGTAAGGCAAAGTAGTGTAGGTAACTTGTTAAACTGTAAGTTTATAGTCTAGAATAATAAAACATGGAACTGGAAATAGCTGCAAAAATAACAAACAAAGTAGACCTATTTCTAAAGAAAAATTACCCTGCTTGGCTTTGTCAGCCTTGCAGGCAGGAGTTTCTCACTTATTTCAACCAACAAGCTTAAATCTGTCCTTAGATTGATCTGGTATTTTACTCTCTTCTCTGACAATTTTCTACACTTTCTCATCTCTTTGTCCTTCTACTACACCCACCTGAATTCTTTTTTCTTCCTTGTCTTCCCTCTCTTCTCCTCGCAGTAAGTGTAAGCAGATTGGCATAATTTTGTTGTTGTTTCTTATTGTTCATCCTTTTTTATTTAAGTTCTAGGCTTTCATTGAGAATGCAGCCAAATCCAATCAACAGATAATTACTGGCTGACTTACAGGGAGGCCCAAGTGGACACAGTGCCATTCAACTTTGCTGCGACACTGGCTTTTGAGTTGCTGGATTCAAACATGCGAAAAGCTCATTTTATGTTCTCTGATATTTAATTTTTTCATGTCATTGTGGAAAGCCTGGAAGAAAATAACTTGAAGTTTCCTCAAAGATATTTCTCATTTGGAACTCTAGCAGTTTAATAAATTAGTATATCTGACTGTTAAGCCAGGATTTTTTTTTTAAGGAATAATATGGAGCACTGGAGTTATTTGTCTTTTTCAAATATTCATCAGCTTTCTCTTAGTGGCTTTAAATAACAGAAATAAGGTCACTGGAATAAAGCTGCTTCTCAAGAAAAAAGGTCTTTCACTTTGTGTGAGCCCTGCCGTAGTGTGTTTATCTGTGATAAATACCCTTTCTTTGTCTAGCATTGTCTACCACAGAGAAATAAATTATGTAATTATTACAACCAGGGGACCGTTTCTTTTCAGTCCAATATTTTAAAGAATGAATGGGTGTCAAAAATACGCTGACAGTGAGGACAATTAAGCAGTTTTTTTCTTGTGATGCATACAAAAACCTAAGGGTCTTAAAAAGTAAAATATGCTGGTAATGAATAATCACTTCCTACTTGGGGTGGTGCCATCTTAATCTGGTGGACTGAGTATTCTGTAAGAATGTGAGGATTATTTTCCTGTCCTATAGCAACCTCACAGAGATCTAGTAAAAACTGGGATTCTGTTATGTTTTTAAAGCTTTATTTGCTTTAGCAGAGGGAAGCATTGAAAATAGCAAGATTTAATAATGATCTTGATGTGATCATTTTAATTTCTAGTAGAAAGTATTGCTGCATATTCAATTTTAAATATATCTCAACAAAAATTAAGTTAATGTTAACAAAAAAATTAAGGTGTGCAAAAGGAGCATGAACATGAGTGAGTACCAAACTTGTTGGTGCAGTAATTTTATTCGGAAAACTGCCCAGGGGCCTATAAGAAGGCCAGACAAACGGCCAGCCCATTGGAAAAGCCATGGAACACAAACCCTTCACAGAGAACAGTAGGTCAACATGACTTTGGGAAGTGCAGTGATACAAATAGCACCTTATTTCTCCCCTGAAACACACAGGATCGATGAGACGCTAAGCCTGCTAATGAGAATCCCTGAGGCATTCAGATTTGTCAGCTGTTTCACTAACGGAGTGGTGTGCATGCGTCAGAGCTCTGGTGTGCGACCTGGGCAGCCAGCCACACAGGACCTGCTGGCTTAATGGTCTGCAGCTGCCATCTCGAAACTCTTCATTTTTGAGCACTGGGTCCCACAATTGTTTTTAATCCTCACCCAAGGATATGTTTACTGATTTTAGAGAGAGAGGAAAGGAGAGAAAGAAAGAGAGAGAGAGACACTGTTGAGAGAAACACTGACTGGTTGCCTTCCATACATGCATCGATTGGGAATCAGACATGCAACCTAGGTATATGCCCTAATCCGTATTGAACCCACAACCTTTTGGCATATGGGACAATACTCCAACCACCTGAGCCCTGCAGCCAGGGCAGGGGCCCACAATTTATGTCCACCCTATTTAATTCCTCACCATCACCGACAACTATTGCAAGGATGCCACTGCTGGGATGAGCTGTACCTTTACATCAGTATCTGAAGTTATCCACAGCCACTTGGCCTGACTTGGAAAAATGAAAGAAAACAGAGATCAGACGTAAGCCACACCTCAGCACAGACTCAAAACAAGACAGTGTGGACCAATAACTGTCATTTGGTGCTTGCCATTGCCAAAAAGAAGAAACTAGGTAGGTTGATGGACATTAAGTTCCACACCCTATCAGTCCAACTGATTTAATCAACTGGGTACAAGGGCTTTACAGTGCTCAAGGTGGGTAGCCTGTCAGGTAGGGGCTCAATGTTTACAGTTACACAAACATATATTTTTCAAGTTACTTCATCACTCAACCTCAATTTCTTCATCAAAAAATTATCTGTCATCAGGTAATTGTAAAAACTTAAATAGAATCTAAGTGCAGTATAGAGAACTTAGCACAATCTTAATAGATGTGAACAGTTTCATTATGTATGCAGGGAAACTAAATATACTGCTGGTAAACCAGGCAATGGAGAGGAAATAAACGTCTGTTCTATCTAACACTGACCCCCAATATAATCAGCCAGGCATAATCGCCTATAATTTTGGCTTCAACAAAAAGAATTTTGATTACTCAAATACAGATTCATTTTTAAAAGTACATATTATTGCCCTGGCCGGGTGACTCAGCTGGTTGGAGCATCAATCTGTGCACCAAAAGGTTGCAGGTTCAGTTCCGTGTCAGGGCACACGCCGAGGTTGCAGGTTCAATCCCCAGCTGAGGCACGCATGGGAGTCAACTGATGTTTCTCACACCGATGTTCCTTACTCCCCCTCTCCCTCTCTAAAAAAATCAATAATAAAACATCTTTGGGTGAGGATTAAATAAACAAACAAATTATTATAAATACTGAGTTCTGACCAATACTGAAGAAGATCCTGACTTAGATTTAGAAGTACGTCCTTTACATGTAAATGAAAATTGATACCACATCGTACCAAGCACACCTGAGCAATTAAGGCTGCCTGGGCATCTGAAGTTCTGATAGAGGGCTTGTATTTGATCAATGGAGATATTAAGATTTGAATATCATCTCTTATCCTAATATGATAAAAATGACAGTGTCAATTAAAATAGCATAAATGTTTCAACATTCAAAGTATAATGCTTAAAACATGTAATATTGGCCTGGAAATCTTTGGAATAGCAGACTCTGACAGTTCTGAATGTTCTTGGAAAAGTTTTAAAGTGAAAATTGTTTTGTGCTATGTGGCTTTGTTTGTTTTCCTCCAAGTACAACCAGGGGTATAGAAACTAAACTATAGGCATAGTTTGGTAAGTTACCAGAGGAAAATCTTTGGCTTAAATTCAAATTGGAATTGAACTATGAAAAATAATGAAGTTTGAGAGCCCACAGAAAATGCCCCAGTTTTGCATTATTTTTATTTCTACTCTGCTTTTTGTATGAAATAAGTGATCAATTTATACAACTCCCTGTGATTTGATTTACTAGAAACCACCTCTGTGAATTCAATCAGTAAAAGACAAAAGTCAGTGAGGGCGGTATTAGGGCACAGGTCATGATTTCCTCTAGTTTCCTAGGTTTCATCTCTGCTTTATTAAGTCTGGCCTTTGACACAATTATTGTACCAAACTTCTCAGTGCTTTATAGATAAATCCCATTGGAAACGTCACTATGGAGAGGGCTACAGCTCTCCTTACGTCCTTACCCGACAGCTGTGTAGCACATACACGTTTATAAAAGGCATAGTGTTCAGGCTGAATTTTTTTAATCTTCATCAGACGATATGTTTATTGAATTTTTAGAGAGAGAGGGAAGGAGGGAGAGAGAGAAGGACAGAGAAAAATCTATGTGAGAAAGCAATATTGAGTTGCCTCCTGCACACACCCTGACTGGGGATCAAATCCACAACCTAGGTATGTGCCCTGACCAGGAATTGAACCTGCAACCTTTCAGTGTGTGGAATGATGTTCCAACCGACTGAGCCACCCAGCCAGGGTTAAGCTAAACTTCTTACATGGCAAATTGATGAGACTCCTTTATCATATGATGTTTTGTACTGGTAGAAGAGCTGTTAAAACCATGAAGTGTTTGAACTGTTAGGGCATTAGAGAAAATCTAGTCTTATTTTCTAGTTTGACAAAGTGGAAACTGAGGTCCACAAAATTTATGGTCTCCTTCCACCCTTGTGGGTTGCATACAACCCAGACTGAGAGCACGAATATTTGAATCCAGATCATTTATCTTCTGTCAAATGCCCCTTCCACTTAGTCAGGTTGCCCCACTAGTTATATGAATGCACGCTTAGGGATACTCGGTTTTTAAGTCTTAACTTATCCAAATTGACCTCAGCATATATGTTAAATCCTATATTCACCCTTGGGTCAATCCATTTATACCACTATATTTGTTATTCAGAGTAAGAGTGAACAAGAATAATTTTTGTTTTAATGGATTTACATTTGAGGCAAAAACGAATTCAAATACCAAAGGGTGAATGTTCTTCTTCTACAGTGCTCACTTCTCAAATGTCAAGCAGCTCACCTGGGCTCAGAGGAGGTTTATATTAAAAGGCTGAGTGCAGATTGTCTGCCAGACACTCTCTTGCAATCTTTGGTGAAATTCCATTACTCTAGGGGCCCAGGAGGAAGTAGAGAGAGGGGAAGACCTTGGAGAGGCAGCAAAAGGAAAAGAAGGGAAGAGAAGTCAGGCTGTCCCAAGGGTAAGGGGGTCTTCACAAGGCTGAGCAGTAGTGCCCTGAGGAAGAAATGTCCAGAAATGAGAACTGCCTAGCAGCTGAAACCCAGACAGGGGGCTCCAGCCCGAAGAGTGACCCCAAAACAGCAGAGCCACCAGACTTGAGGTCTCCTTGTAAATTGGGGCAGTGTATATCTCAGCAACAGCAAAGGTAGTCTGATGGCTGGAAAGACATCTCCAATGTTTTGCTGATAGTCAAGATCCTAGAACCTTTGAATTCCAATAATGACTAGGATTGATCTCAACAGATGCTCGAGATCAGACATGTACCGATTTAATGAAAGCAAAGAGACGTGTTTCTTGAACATCTGAGTTTGTAGAATAAGTTTCATACCCTCTGCACAAGCCAGGCTTTTATTTTTAACAGAAGGTCTGTTACAAAAAACTATTAGCAGATCTTCTGTTAAAAAAGAAAAAAAAAAAAGATTTTATTTCGACAGAAAATCTACACGCAATTAGATAAGGATAAAAAGAAACTATTTTATGTTTTATCTATTCTGTGCCATCTGCCAAATATGGTAAAGATGAAAGACTTTCAACCAAGGCACTTGACTAAACTGGCAAGAATCTGTCCTGCCTTTCTGGAAAAATGGGTCAGAATTATTAACTGACAATATAATCGTGATAGAGAGACACTTGAATAAACAAATAAGGCAGTTTCCTACATTTGGAAGCAAGTTTTAGCAGAAGTTATATTTGCTGAGAAATGCTATGGGAACCAAGAGGCTGGACTAGCCTTTGGTAAAATTGTGAAGGAGGTGGAGTTGGTCACCAGGACCTAATTTTCTGGAATTCTTCCGCCCTGTTCGATTCCCATCGGCAGCTCTAACCCTCTAGTGATGCTGTCCCCATAAGATTGCTTTGTTTGAGCAAGGTTGGAAAAACAAGATTGGACCTTGTTTTTCTTCCTTCTGTATCACAATTTACCTCTTCTTCCAGGACCCCGCAAACAATCTGAATAAACAATAAACTGTTCCCAATAATTTCTGGTCTTGATTTAATATATTAAACAATAAAATGTACATTTCATAAGGATCTACAATAAAACAAATAAATAAACCCACAGGAAAATGTCCATTTTACTATAGGGGTCTTACTATTTTGACTTGTCTGTGTGCGCACACACATACAGGGAAGAATTTCAACAGAAATTTTGGGGACACAAGAAACATCTAATTAAACAAAGATACGACCTCCAAATTCCAAAGATGTTCTCATCAACATAACCCATCCCTCATGCCCTTATTACAAAGTGAGATCAGCACTCCCCCATCAAAAGATGGGGTCAAAGCTTCTGCTTGGTGTTTGGGGATGACATCCCTGTGGCACCCAGCCACCACGCTGTGAGGAAGTGAAGCAGCCACGAGGAAGGGCCACTTCTGGGTGTTCCAGCACCAGCCACAGCTGAGGAGCAGTCAATATCAGGGATGAACTGCCAGACACGTAAGTCAGCACGCCCTCAGATGATTCCAGCTCCTAGCTTACAACAAATGGGTAGAGATGATCTACAATGCCGATTTGTGAGCGAAGTAAGTGTTGTGGTTATTTTAAGTCATGTGTTTTGGAGTCTAAAAAATGCAGTCATCTATCACTGTAGTTAACACCCTCAAACCTTAACATATGGGTCATTGTCCAATCTTCTTATCTGTTTGAATGGCCTTCCTAGATTTAAAAACTTTTAAAGACTAAACATTTATGAAGGTTTATAAAATGACGTAAGAGTCTTAAAATTCACTTCAGGTTGATTTGCTCCCAGCGTGGTGCTGGGAATGGCAGCTCCTCCTGTTGGACATTAGGAGAGCAAGGAAGCTTCCTTCCGGAAGCTAGGGCTGTTCAGAGTGAAGACTAACTGGGGAACATGGATGTCACTACCCCTCGGAGAGTGTATTAAATAGTTCTGACACAGAGAGGTTTTTAATATCAAGGGCACAGAGAGAATGCTGAGGATTTCTTACCTTGAAGAAATAAGCACTAATCGAGACTGAAAGAGCTACAGATGCGGAGATACAAAAGTCACTTCCTAACATCACTGCTGAAACGGGGGTCCTCCTGGCCCCTGAAAGCAGGTGGCCCAGAGCCTGGAAACACAAGGCTGCAGGATAAACATTCTCCAAATGGAGCAGAGAAATAAAACATTTTTAGAGTAAAATTAACACCAACATGCTCTGGATTAGAAAACAAAATGCATGAATATTTATAAGAAAAACAAGGGCCCTTCAAAACTTTCTGAAGTAGACTTCTTTGACTGATGTTCCAGACTCTGGGGTATTTTTTATATTCCATCTTTATCATCTTGCATGATTTCTCTACATTTTGCTTATAATTCTAGTTAGCCATCCAAACTACAGTTGAAAGGATAAACTATATCTTACAATTAGTTATGCTTTATAGTTAGAATCTTTAACACTGACTTTATCACCTGTTTTGATCTAGTCTATGGGGTTTTTTTTAGGAACTCTTATGGAGAAAGTGTGATTCAGGGTATATTCTCCAGTAAGTAGCAATGAAAAAATGACTCTGAGTTTCAAACCCCCTGTATGCAAATAAATGGCTCTCCTTCATTTTATTTCTTTTTATTTATTGATGTTAGAGAGAAAGGGGAAGGGAGGGAGGGGAGAGAGAAAGAGAGAGAGATAAGCATCGATCTGTTCTACTCATGTATTCATTCACTGGTTGCTTCTTATATGTGCCCTGTCCAGGGATGGAACCCATAACCTTGGGGTATCAGGATGACACTCTAACCAACTAAACTACCCAGCCAGGACCATCCTTCATTTTAACTTTATATTTCAAAGCTAGGTAGTAGCACCTGGTACCATTTAAGTCTACGAATGTTCAGCCATCTTGTATCCCTTTAACAGCTCTGGTTAAGATGGTTCTCAGTGAACTTTCGGATTGAAGACAGTTCCGTTTGTTAAATTCAATGAACACGACAATTTTGTCCCAGTTGGGAATCTCTCCTACTCCATCCCTTTCTACACCTCCAGAGCCTCCAAGTACGATCAGGTAAGAAGATTGCCTTTATAGGGAAGCTGCTGATAATCCCACTGGCGGAAGTGGACTGCCACTGCGATTAATTTCTGAGGCATTTTTCAGTCGCTAGAAAACTCTGGAGAACAAAATGCCAATGATAATCCTTTGAAATGATTGGTAAGGAAGAAAGGGAGAGAATCCAATCCATAGCCAAGGTTTCAAACACTGTTAAAGATAACAACGATAAAACACAGCTAATTGTAAGATATTATTCACTCTTCTAACTGTAGTTCAAATAATCAACCAGAATTATCAGTAAAATGTGGAGAAATCTAAAAAGACTGGGATCACTAAATTTGAGAGAGGGCTTACTGATGAGAATGAGGAGATTCAATAAAAAACTGGGTGCTAGGGATGGGTGAGAGAGAGCAAAAGAAAAAGCCTGCATAATACTGGGGTGTGAATCAGGAAAACTGCTTATACCCTACATGTGCTCTAACATGAACTTTCCCAGGGGATTTTCTTAGAGGAAAACAATCCTGTGTGATATTAAGTGTTATGTAAGGAAAAAAGAAAATTGGAGCAGGAGACAGGGAGACAGGCTGCATGGCACAACTATAGGAAATGCTGATTTTAACAGAATTTTAAAAGTTTCTTGAAAGCAATATTTCTCAGGGTCCTTAACAGGCTAACACACGCTGTATATTTCCAAGGTGGGAATATGACATCTAGAGTTCCCAACTAGAACTTATTTTCAATCTATAAAATTAGATCTTCCCAAACATATTTTGGATAATGCTATTCTAAATCAAAGCAGAGATTATGAGCTGTCGACAGTTAATTTTGAAATTATAATTTTAGAAAGTAATGATGTCACAGGGTTCACTGATTCTTGATGGGGCGGAAAACACAGCTAGATCATTTCAATTAAAGCATACATCTCCTTTCACTGATAGAAGAGGTTGGAAGATAAGCAGTAATAAATGGACTCCATGAATGAGAGCAGAGGGAGGATAGAAAGTATGTGAACTAGACAGAAGAAATCAAAGTGATGTCATTGTGAAAATGTTCTCCAGGTTTCATAGCCAGCTGGAGAACAACAGCAGCTCTCGTTGCTATAATGCAGAGAAATGACATCACAGGCACAGGGGCATCGAAAGGTCTATTTCTTTCAGAGTACGGAGACACATTATAAATTATTAATAAATTACATGTTTCTCAAGGGTGGTCCATAGCTCCAGGGACTTCCTTGGTATTTTGCTGGTTCATTATTTTAAGACCAGCTATCTTTAGTTTTATAGGTAAGTGAACTAACTTTATAGCTGTATTTAACAGGTACCACGATTAAGAGTTATTTACTAGTAACTTGCCAGGTGAATTATTAAAGTTATAAAGGCTAAGTATCAATAAACCTAAATTACTGTGTTATGAGAGGTTACTGACTTTATTCATTCAGTGTTTGACCAAAAACTCTGCCCTTTGTTTGGCAGTTTCAGAGACTCATTTCACATGCAACATGCAGATACTCAGAATTTCTATGATTTTCTGCAAGGCAACACTGCAAAATGCTGCCTTCACTTGGTCGTGGTTTTCAATTGCTTCTGTTTTGTTAAATTACAAATTACTGTCATCGTGAAGGCATCATCGTTGTGAATTTTATTTGTGATGGGTTG
>VMDR010012424.1:0-26614 GCA_007922815.1 Macrotus californicus | reverse complement strand
AAATAGCAAGCCACGCGGGCTCTTCTCGTCTTCCTACCTTTAGGAAGGAAGCCTCCCGCTGAAGTTTCTACCTCACAAGGACACGCATCTCAGGGCCTGGTCGGGAAGGTGTTACGTGGGGCGTCTTCACCCTAATATTAGAAATTACAGCGTTTTAAAAGCCTAGTATTAAGAAGTCTCCCGGGTCTACTCTGGGGGGGAGCCTCCGGGACAGAATAGGGTCACCTCCGTGGGTCGCGGGCCTGCAATCCCGCCGAGCCAAAACCTGCACATCGCGGGCAGCCGGGACAACTTGGTCACCGGAGCTGTTCACCTCTAGCAACTGGCACCTGGGGCTCACCCTTGCGGGCGCGACCGACTCCCCCACTGGGGGAGGATGGGGGACTCCCCCGGGACTCTCGCTGCTTAGTGTTCTCTCCCGGAGGCGTCTTCTCACGGGCCGGGCCTTTCTCCCCAGGACACCACCGTGCCCGCTGTTCTCCCTCCTTCCGCTGCGGCTGCACCCCCACATCCTCACCACTAGCCGCTGTCCTCATCTACGCCTGGGAAGCGCAGCCCCGGAAGCCCGGCCCGCCTATGACGTCTACACAAAACTACCTTCACCCCTCCAGGCTTTGACGACGCCGGGACGCCTGGCTACGGAGGCGGCCCCTGCGCGCTTGCGCTTAGCGGTGGGCTGTTTGCCACGCCCCTTCTCGAACGTCACGCTCCACCACGCCCAGCCCCTTTGAGCGCGCCACGTCCTTGCCACGCCCCGAAGCGGAGTCCAAATTCTAGCAGCAGGCGCTGCCCTTGTGTCCCAGGGCTAAAGAGGGTCGCCAGGGGGCGATGAGGCGCCGCGATCAACCCCCGCGGTCGCCTTTCCTCCTCTGGCCCTCGCGGGGGCGCAGCCACTAGTCTCTCAAGGGATGCCCTTTGGCCGCTGGACCCAGGGGAAGCTGGAGCGAGGCGCCCTTTGGCGGAGGCCGCATCAGGCGGCAGTGGTTCCCTCTGGGGCAGCACCGGCGTCGCTGGCTTTGCATGACTGTGAATGTGCTTGGTGAGCCGTGGGTTTGAAAAGTGACTAATTTGGACCAGCCTGGTCCAAATATAAGTCAGCCGTGGCCGGAGGCTGACGCACAGCCTCAGCTCGCTCCCTGGTGCCGTCACCCACTGTACTTTCCCTCCTTTTTGTTGCTTCTTTATTTGGTTGCAGCGACTGCAACGGCCGGCCGGGCGCGAGGAAGCGCCAGCCACAACCGCGAAGTGCAGGTGCAGCGCGCGGAGTCGCGGGCAGCGCAGAGGCGGTGTCCCAGCCAAAAGCCGCCGGCTGGGTTTCTCCACCCACGACGTGCGTCCCTTGGTGTCTCGCTGCGTCTGCCAGAGCGCAGCTGTGAAGTAGAACAGGTCCCCAGCGGGTACCAGGACTGAAGTAGCTCTTTGGCCGTGGATAGACCTCTTAACCTTTCTAGGCCTCGCGATTCGCATGTAGATGGAAAAGGACAGGAGAGAGCTCTCATCCCGAGCCCCCTTCAGCCCTGGGAAGTTGAGTGTATCAAAGCAGAGGATCCCCTGACCCAGCCCTCCGCAGCGCCCTCATGCATCCCAGTGTCCATCGCACATTAGAACGTGGTGGGTGGTCAGGCTGGCTAATGCCACTCAGTACTGCCAAGGGACCAATCGAGACCTAATGAGCATCCCCTCTCCCTTCCAGCTGGTCTCCAAACGAGCCCACCCTCCCATATACCCTCCTTCCTCTTAAACCCAGCTCATTCTTCCCTAGTTTTGTCCCATGCTCTCCACTCAGTTCCTCCTAGCAACTTCCCGCAAAGGAACCCCGCCAAGCCCTGTTCCATTATAAACCTCTTCTCAAACCTCCACCTTTTCCCACAGGTTCTCTTCCAAGTCCTTCACCTTAAGGGACACCCAACCTTCCTCCCGGGTCGTCACTTGTTCCCTCTCAGCCTTCACTCAAATGTCCTCCTAAGCCCTGTTTTTCATTTCCAAGCCATTGTCCTACCACTACGAAGTAACCTCTATTCCTTTGAAGTTCAGGATATTTGACCATGCTCTGCTGTTCCTTCATCCAGATTCCTTTCCCCGAGCTCCAAAAAAGGAACACACACACACACTCTCTTCACTTTCT
Organism: Macrotus californicus; assembly: GCA_007922815.1. Lineage (NCBI taxonomy): Eukaryota > Metazoa > Chordata > Mammalia > Chiroptera > Phyllostomidae > Macrotus > Macrotus californicus. The sequence goes on along the minus strand of VMDR010012424.1, from coordinate 24,489 downwards.
TAATGACCTCAGAAGTCATCAGTTGTTATCTTCACCCTTAACCACTTGTTGAGTCCCCTCAGAGGACCTTTACTACGTAAATGTTTGATCTCAGCCTCAGCCTCTCCTTTGATCATCCTCCTGGATCTTGAAATCTCAACATTCATTCTCTGAACACAGTGTTCGAATCCACCCTTACCTGAATCCATTCTTCCATGAAATGCACTCATGCCATGCCTATTCTCAAAATTGCAAACTGAGGACATTGATGCATCCGTCTTGCCATGCCTGAGAAGTAGTAGGCTTTCTTGGATGTTGTGTCTTTTGATTGAATGCATATCTCCGGATGTCCCAGGAGTCAGTGCAGCACAGGGGCTAAGATGATGGTCTGTGTTTGAACCCTGGAACCTCTACTTGTTAGCATGTGACCTGCATCGGTTATTTCACCTCTCACGAATCTCTTCCCTGGCTCGTACAACAGAAATAATAACAGCACTGACCTTACAGAGTTTTAGGGATCAAATGAATAACTTTGGACTCTCTGTCATTTAGTGGAGTGGCCTGACATCCTGAGAGGCCTCTTTAGCTGAGTTATCACCCCTTTGGTAAAGCTCTCCCTAACCCGACTTCCCTCAAGACAAATCTTCCTTCTCTGCAAGGTTCATTGTCTTGGGCACATCTGTCGTCATTGTCCTCATCACAATGGGTGTAATCCAGCTCTAAAACGTCTCCCTTTCTAGACTGTGAGATAACTCAGGGTAAAGGCTCTCACTCAAGGTGTCTGGAACGTAAAAGACACTCATTAGGTTTTCATTCAGTTACTTGTATTCATTATCAGAAATCCTTCGTGTGGCCTTTAAGCTGCTTAAATCCATTTTTTGCATTAAGAATTTGTGGTTGCTTAAAAATCTTAGAAGGATACCATATTTCTGCATGAAGTATTTTTTTTTAACAGTGCTGTGTGTTCTTTTAAGGTTTGGGTTTTGGAATTTTTTGTAGGGAGTTTTTGTTGTTGGTTTTTTAGAATAAAAAAATATTTTCCATTACCAATTTTTGGTAGGGAGTTTTTGTCTACAACAAAAGGATGCCAGGATAATAGGTGGTTTGGAGAAAAAGTGTACATAATCAGGGGAACAGGTAAGGGCTCACAATGCTGAATTGAGGATGGGATTGTCATTAATATTTTTTATTTTTTTTTTGCCTATTAACTAATATGCAGAATGAGCCATAGACTATCTACATTTCTAAGGTAACTACAGGTTCTGGTTTTTAGAAATATATGTATATGCCAGTTGTCCCGGGTTAAAAAGGAAAACTTGTAACAAAATTAGAAGACTACAGAGAGCAGAAAAGAAATGCCATATATATAAATGCCAAGTACATATATATATGTATGCATATGATAGATAAATAGAGATCTGCCAAATATGCATATATTCGGCAGATGAAGGATTTTAAGTGGCTTTACAAATCAATAGGAAAGAGCAAAGAACATAAAAGTAAAATGAGCAAAGGACATAAACAGATAATTTGAATGATCCATTAACATGTGTTCAATTTTACTAATAGTTAAAATTAAAATCATCTAATACTTTTTCTTACCTATTAAATTGATAAAACTGTTTATTTTAAAATAATTTCAAGCTTACAGAAAAGTGACATAAATAGTATAAACAATTACCATCAATATATCATTTTCACACAGATTCCCCGATTGTTAACATTTGACCTTGTTTGCATTCACTGTTTTTCTCCCTCCCCCTCCCCCACTCCCCCCCACCCCCAGCTCTCTCTCTCTCTCCATACACATGTATATTTTCCCCTAAACTGTTTGAGAGTAAGTTACAGATATGATGTCTCTTCACTCCTACATACTTTAGTGCAGGGGTGTCAAACTCATTTTCACCAGAGGCTACATCAGCCTTGCGGTTGCCTTCAAAGGGCCTGATGTAATTTTAGGGCTGTAGAAATGTAACTGCTCCTTAACTAGAGACAAGGAGCTCTACATTTGGCCCTCTGAAGGCAACCGCAAGGCTGATGTGGCCCCCAGTGAAAATGAGTTTGACACACCTGCTTTAGTGTATATTTTCTGAAACCCAGTACATTTTCATAAATAACCATAGTACAATAAAAATGTATCAGGATAAACTCAAGTTTTAGTGGTGCCCCTTCGACCTACCCAGTCCATTATCTGTACAGTCTCTGAATTTTACTCATCCTGTCATTCCACTAATTAGAAATTCATTTAGATTAGTCACCAATCTATTGTTCATTTTCCTAGTTCTCTGATTTTATTTAAAAATTACTAAATATATGGAAAAAATCCCAAGTACATATTTTTAAAAGCTAAACGGTGCTAAAGGGGCTGGAATGAAAAGTAACAATCCCCACCTGACAGGCCAGCCTCCAAGAGGCTTCTGATTGCAGCTCCTCAACTGTTTCCCTGGTATTTATCTCTGTATTTCTAAACAAAGTGTATATAATGAGATGTATCTGTGGACTTAAGGTTAGTATCTATGGATTTATTGCCATAATAAACCCTCCTACTTCCCACCTCTCATTCCTCTCCGTGTTCTTACATCACATATTTTTTTAACTGATTTATATCTCCGCTTTTTTCATTGTTGTTCGGGTACATTGTCTCCATCCCCCCCGTCACACTCACATCCCATATTCTGATAGACTCTAAGTCAGTGCATGTACTGTGATGATGATAACGCAAACACTGCCCGCCGCAGAGCCAAGCAGTGCACTATGACATTACCGTCTTTCTGGAGGGCTCTTTGTTTTTTGCCTGGAGTTCAAAATCACTCCATTTCTCTTCTTTATTTTCTTTTTCAAATGATAAAAGTTTCCCTGGCTTCGTGTCTTAGGACCTCCACTCCTCTTTTTGAAAGGCTCCGTCATCTCGTATACAGACTTGTCGGTAATATTTCCTACCTAGCTCAAGCACATCGGGTGCCTTTTTTTCTTTTTCTGGGAAACTTCATGCTGGAGCGCTCTGTCCCCCGGCTCCGATGGGAACTGGCCCTCTCTGGGCCTGCTGCAGGGCTATCGCCCGGGCCTGCAACTACACTCCGCTCTGTTGGACCCCCTGTTTCTTCCATCTTGTGTCTTCTTCTTTCTTGGTTTTCACCTTTGACTGCAGCAGGACATCCTCCAGAACCTTTCGGAATACAGGTCCATAGAGACAAATATTTTGAAATCTTGCATATCTGAAACTAGTTTTATTCTACCCTCATCCTTGACTGAGAGGTTCCCTGAATTGGTGTGGAGTTTTAGGTTGATACTCATTTTCCTTCAAAACTGTGAAAGTTTGTTTCATGTTCTTCTGACTTCCAATAATGCCAGTTCGATTCCTAATCCTTTGTCTGTTACTTGCTTTTTTTTACGGAAGATCTTAGGATCTTCCCTTTATCCTTAGAGTTCTGAAGAACTCTGGGTTTTTTAAGTTTATGTTTTTTTTTTTTTTAAGATGTGCCCTGGTCTGAGCCTTTTTTCCATTCATTGTGTTGCTCACTCAGTGGGCCCTCGAGACTCTTATCCTTTCATTCTAAGAAATGTTCATATTATATTTCTTTACAATTTCTTCCCCTCCATTTTTTGCCAGATGTGGGACTTCCCTCTTATTTTCTTATCTTTTTTTCTTATCTTTTTTTCTTATTTTTCCACCCATCATTTTGTACTATTTTCTGAAGTTTGTATCACCTTCTATCTTTTCTTTTTTAATATTTATTTTAAAACATTGTATTCTTTAATAGCCAAAAGCCCTTTCTTGTTCTGGTTGTTTATTTTGCAACTTTTCTTCTTTCATGGGTAAGATATCTTATCTCTCTGTGGCTATTAATTACACTACTTTTAAAGTTGTGTTCTGCTATTTCCTCTTTTTTGCTTTTTTTTTTCCAAGTTAGAACTTTCCACAAACATCTGGATCCTTGGCTATCTGTTAAGATTCAATCATGATGCACAAAAAGCTGGTTGACGGCTCTGTGTGCCTAAAAGTGGCTTATGCGCTGGGACTTCGCAGAGGTGGCCAGAGACCCAGCTCATTCACTGAGGGGACATTGATTACCCAGTGCCTGAACCTGTGACCACCCTTTTTTTCCAAGGAAGGATCATTTCCTGACTGCCAGTGTCCTGGAAGCAGGGTGCAGTGAGTAGCCTTCAAGTCTCACTAATGAGTGCAGATTCTGAACTTTTAACCGCCCCCCCTTTTTCATCCCCTGTACCTTGCTGCCCACAATGACTTTCAAGTGTCACAAGCAAGTCATTGAATACATTAAGAAGGTTTCAGTCATGCGTCTACTAGTACGAATTCATATCTGCTCAATTTGCTTTTTCTCTAGCCCTTGGCTGGTATTAGCTGTTCTGAGGAAATGGTAGTCTGATTGGCCAGGAAGTGGGGACAGGTGGGTAATTTGTGGTCAAGAATCCGTCAGTGGGAAAGCAGCTCAGAGATTGGGGAGAGTGCTATGATCTAGAGGGTCAGGGCCTAGGGACCTGGATGCCACAAGGGAGTTGGGAAGATGGAAAAGAAAGTTAACTTACATTTAAATTGTTCTCAGAGCCAGGGCTATGTGCGGACAGGAGTTGACTCATTTTCTCCCTCCTGCACTGCAGACAACCTGCCCTCAGGGACCTAGAGTCCGGGCACAGTAGGGGTTAAACAGGGCTGTGCAAGTGAACCCGAGAACCTGTCACCCTGGAAAGATCGTTTTTAGGGAAAATACATTCGGCCTTCCAAACAACCACCTTATAAATGATCTTTTGGACCGTATCCTGCTCGCAAACTGAGGCTTGATTTGCCTGTAATGGGCCAGCTCTAGCAGCGCCTAGGGAGAGAGGCCATTAGCAGAAGTACAAAACAAGAAATCGTTTAGTCCATTAGGTGAAAAGAGGACTTTTCTGTCTTGTATTATTTATGACTTGTGACTTCAGTTACTGTTTCCCGGAACAGCTACAGTTGTACTTCAGCTTACGGGTTGGTGCAAGTAGATGCTTATCATCAGCCATGCTATAAATTGCTAAGCAGCGCTCAGGCCTCTGGTGCTGTGGCCTCCTTTGCAACTCTTTGATGTCTTGTCAGGCGAGTGATTTTCTGTGCCGATGCTTTCCAAAAGCTACCACAATCTGGTGTGTGTGTGTGTGTGTGTGCCTATATGTACATATGCGCATCTTTATACTTATCTTGCAATAAACACAATAAAATGAGCAAAAGCAGACTTTCGTTTTTTTACTGGAAGGATGCCACCCCCTGAAAAGTAGGAATTGGGGTCCCAAGACTCTTCTGCAACCTGTCAGAGTACTTGGGTGGGAGCTAAGAAAGTTGGCTTGAGGGAAGGAAAAAAAGGGCGGGTCAAGTGGCTTCTGTGACCTCGGGAGGATGCCGTGACCCCTAAGGTGACTTCCCCAGTCACTGCTGGAGGACAACAGTATGGTCTGTGCTGTAGCTACATCTGAAATTTTGAGTTTTTCTTTCACCTTGCCCTTTCTCAGCCTTCAAGAAGGCGGGGGCGGGGTGGACTTGAATGAGACGGGAACAAAAGAGGAAGTGTCTGGGCACTAACCAAACATAATGGAGCCCACTCAGTCAGTGACCTCTGGGGAAAAACTGAAGCCATCCTCTGCGTGCTTTCAGACTTTCTGGGGGAGGGCACAGCTGCTGCCCAGAAGCAACAAGTTTCCCTCCCACCAGGTCTCTGCTGGGAGCTCAGGACAGGTGGCTGCCTGCATGTGTGGGCTCCTGATGTGCCTGAGGCAGGACAGGCCTCCTTGTCCCCGTGTGACCCTCAAGGCTCCTTTCTCACAAGCTGGAAACTGCTCACAACTCGGAAATGCCCAGGCTGTGTTAAATGCAGGTGCCACCTGAGGGGGCTGCCCTAGGAACATGAGCCATTAACACCCTGCCTCCAATTCACCCTCCCAGTCAGTCAGTCAGCAACCCCCATGGAAGACCTGTGGGGTCCAGCTGGTGAGGGACGGGATGGAGGGAATGTGAAGACTTGACAGAGAGTGGCCAGTGATGGAACCAGGTGTGGTGCAGAGGAAACAGGAAAGAGAAGATCGCCAGAGGTGACACCTGAGTGATTAAAAAACCCATATTTCTTGTGCAGTGTGAAAATACATTTCTCCATGAGTCAACGTAACAAAGACAGACTTATAAAAGAAAAATCTGGAAGGGAAGAAGAGAAGACAAAAGAATCACTCCTGATCTTTCTGCCCAGAAATAACTCGTGTAAACATTGGCCAAACTTTTATACTTTTTAGTGGGGCACATTTTTCAACAAAATTGTGATCACACAGGACCTTCAAAATTGTACACACTGATTTTTCTGCCTGTTTCATTCCTAGTCCAGGAGGAATAGCCTTCATGTAAGGATGCTTCTCACAGCATCATTTAAATCCTGAAGACCTAAAAATGAAAGTTCATCATCAGCACTTCAGTCAGATAAAGCTATGACCTCACAGTAATACATTAGGCCATCATTAAAAAGATTGATCCCCTGCTCTATTTATTAACATGGAAGGATGTCACCAAGGGCTCGCTGGATTGTTTTAAAAAGTTTTCCAAACAGTATACACATCCTTTGAGCCTATTTACATAACAGCACGGTGTATGTGCAAAGAAAGCAGACGTTTGCCAACATCGTCACAGTGGTCCTCTCTAGGAGGGCTTTCCGTGCTGATTCCTTTCTTCTTTGTAGTTTTTTAGTGAAGTTTAAATGTCTTTGCCATGAGCATTTACTAGTTTTCTATTTCTTTAAACTTTATTTTTAAAAATTATTTAAATCTATACTATTGCCATAAAAGATATCTTTGACATAGTGAGTGAAAATGAGAGTTACCAGACCTATACATAGTATGATGCCGTTTTGGCATTTTACATTATTATATGCAAATATATACACTTTATATATAAAATTGCAAATATAAAAATATATAAATCATGAGTGTTAGGTAAAAAATTTACATATATGTATATATAAAACTAGTTTTAAAACGTGTTATCTTGTATTTTTAAACTAACGACTCTGTGTTATATTTTAAACAATAATGGTACTTCTATTGTAGGGGATAAACACAATATTTGTGTCTGAGTCTTGGAGAAGCATGGACTGCCCAGTACCGGCCAGTCCAGGCTGAGGGAACAGCACATACCAAAGGCACAAAGTCACAACAAAGCATGGCATTTGTCAGCGGTATCGCTCCCAGCATCTGACACCCCAGGGCGGCACCCGCTTCTGAAACTTTCCCTCTTACCTTTCTGGGTCACCCTTCTCTCTGGGCTGCTCAGTGGCACCAGTTAGCCAAGCAGGCCCTGCGGGACCCTGAGGGGACGAGACACCAGCAGACAACCGCAGTTCTGTTGGGTGAGGGCTCCTTAGAGACCATGCGGATCAAACCAACCTAGGTCATAACATTCCAGAGGCTCAGGCCTGGACACCACAGGGCCTGGGGTCACCGGACCTGGGCTCAAGCTGAGACACTAGCAACACCCCTTCAACAGCCAGTCTCAGACAAGATCCTTTAACTCCCTGAATTTCTGTGTTTTCACCCCCAAAATGGAACAATAACAACCTCGTAGGGTTGTTAAGCAGAGTAAATAAGACTCAGGAAAATCCCCTTACAACTAACCATTTATTATCAGAAGAAGCTGGCTACAGTACTAACAGCATGGTCAAACCCCAAAGGCAAAAATGCAAAGTCCTGACATTTAACCAGGTCGTTTTTTTGCTAAAGAAACCAGTGCTCACGACAAGTACTTGTGATATAGCCTCGTGGTTGGATTTGTCGGTCACAAGTTCTGTTTATGGAAACAAATGCGCTCTGACAAAATGGCCTGTTGATGTGAGTCACCGAGGTGGTTTGACTCTCCAGGCCAGGAGCGCTCCTTGGAATGGTTTTCATTCTAATGAAAAGAGAGCCGTGCCTGGCAATCATTTTCACCCAGGAGGGTTAATTTTCTTTCCTGGCAGTCACCAGCTTCTGGGACAGCAGGTGATAAAAGAAAACTTGCCAGGGTCTCCTCTTATATCTTTGCAGGCCCTTCTCTCGAATTTTCTCCTATATAAAGTCTGTCCTTTTACACACACCTGTGTTGTTGATTCAGGATCACCCAGGTAAAATATTTTAAAAGGAAACTCAAATAACTTCAGTCTCCACGTAAAACACAAATTCGAGAAGGCTCTACTTAATGTGGGTGGCTGTAATGTGGTTTCAAAGTTCATTAGGCTTTTATCAACGCCCCTGAGCATGAGAAGGTGTGATGACGTCACTTTCCTTCAAGGGTGAATAGTTCTTCCTCCTTAATATTTGGCATCCTTATCTGAAGTCTTCTTGAGCTTATTTTCTGAATTGTGAAAGTACTTGTTAACATTTAAAACCCTCCTTTGCATGATTTTATGGCATGGCAGTCAGAAGCAGATACGTGGAAGGATGTCCCTAAGATCTTGAACCTTTTAAAAAAGGTTTCAAAACAGTATATGTAGCTTGAGCCTGTTTACATAAAAACATAGGTGTATTTGTGTGTAAAGATGTTTGCCAAAATGTTAACAAAGGTCAAAAATCAGGGAAAGAAGCCACTGGTTTGAGACCCAGCTGTGCCACTTACTGGGGCATGTGACCTGGGACAAGAAGGCTATGTAAACCTCTCCGAGTGCACTTCTTTATCTCTGAAACTGGGTTAGAGAGTTATTATAAGGACTGCATAAGATATAGGAAGCACTCAATAAGTGCTACTTATTATGATTCTGCACTTAGATCCTGAAGAAACAGCTGCCGCTGTTTGCTATAATAGAGACCCGGAAACACCGTGCAGGGCTTGACATGAAACACACAGCTTACTGACACTGGGTGTCGCCGGGCGAAGATCCAGCCCAGCAAGAGTGGACCAGGCCCCTATCACCCACGTCCACAGAGAGAACAGGGTAGAATAAATGCCAATGCTATTTAACTGTTGCCCTCAGAATACGTATGCTCCCGGATCAGCACATTCACTCCCAGGAGGCCTGGGAAGCCAAATTCGAACACGTTTTCCTGGTAAACATGGGGAATTTGTGGGATGACCCCAACGACCCCTGCCACTCAATAGCCTGGATAAGAGTCTCTCTCCACAGTGACATGGGAGCTGTCCCAGACCTGGAAGTTTGGGGCTCCCAGACGTTTAAGAAGATGGCCGAAGTTTGTCTCTGCCACCCTCCCTTTGCTACTGGTGACCAACCCCACCGACTGGCACATTCTTAAGATATGTTACAAGATAAGGTTCCAAGTGTTTTTGTGAATATGCTTTTCTTACATTATCCAATTCCAATCCAAGTCTTGCTGAAGGACCCATTGTGACTTCTTAAAGCGGCTTCACAGTTTTTTGTTCTAATCCATAGGTGTTAGTTTTATAGTTTAACTCTCCAAGTAGGGTTGCCAGGTACAATACAGGACATTTGAACATACTTCTACTAAAAAATTATTCATCGTTTATCTGAAATTCAAATTAACTGGGCATCCTGTCTTTTTTATTTGCTGAAATCTTGTTTCCCTGTTTTCAAATTCGTGGAGGTGCTGGTGGGTGACCCCTGGTTGTTTGGATAACCTATACACTGTTTTGGAGAGTTAGGAAAGGTCACTCTTTTTACATAAATACACATTCCACACAAACAGGAAATATCTCCCCATACAAGGCACAGTACTGGGAGACTCTGGGACAGTAAAGGCTGGTGAAACACAAGCCCTGCCCTCAGGGAGCTTAGAATGTGGAACATACAAGTAACCGCAGTTCAGAGCCAGAACCCGAGCGCCGCGCTGCAGGTGCTCCAAGCACCCCAGGGTCAGAGGTGGAGATCGCACCTGCTTGGAGGGGTTGGATGAAGGAAGGGCCCTTGGAGGGCAGGTACTTAGATGCCTTCTAAAAATATCAGCAGGTGGAGATGGGATAGCCAGGCATTCCTGGCAGAGGGTGTGACTTGAGTACTTGTAGAGGGAGAGAAAGAGGCAGACTGGATGTCTTCTTCGCACAAACCCTAAAAGGCATAAAGAGGCCATGAAGGAGCTGAGGCTGGAAAAAGAAGGTTAGATGAAGTCAACACACAGACAAAACACAAGCCAAAAAAAGGAACTAGAGCCCTGGCTGGTGTGGCTCAGAGGATTGCACGCTAGCCTGGGAACCAAAGGGTCGCCGGTTCGATTCCCAGTCAGGACACATGCCTGGCTTGTGGGCCAGATCCCCAGTCGGGGCGCCCGAGAGGCAACCACACATTGATGTTTCTCTCCCTCTCTTTCTCCCTCCCTTCCCCTCTGCCTAAAAATAAATAAATAAAATCTTATAAATAAAAAGAAACTAGAGCCATCAAAACTTTCTGTGATTATAATTTTCAAATACTGAAATGTTCCCAAATGCTGTCTTGGGAGAGGAGGTGAAGGGTTATCTTGTCCTTCAAGCAACTGGTTTTACTGCATCTTGAGTAAGTCGCATTCACAAATGGTTGCCGTTTTAACCACTCACCTCCAAAATGGTTGCCTTTTAACTCACTCTTGGGTTCAAGCAGAGGGTATGAGAAATAGGTATGTTCGAGCAAAGCAGGCATGTCTGGGTGAAGGTGGCCCATGGAAGAAAATACGAATATCTCTAGATCTGCAGATTAGATACAGACCAGACACGTTGGCCATGGCATGAATTCCTGAAAAGTACATTCATATCCCTAGTTTTCAATAAAAACCAGAGTCCTGGGCTCTCAGACCTCATCTGCCTATTTATTATAGGGACAGTCAGGCATTATACAGGGTGCTGAGGGGCAGGACCTTCTTCCATCCCAGGAAGAATTAGATGCCACCTGGAAGGCTGGGACATACAGAGAAGTTTGTTCCAGAGGTGGCGAACAAGTATCCACACCTCCTGGTGTTAGAAGTATTCATTCCCGAATCTGGGCTGCTTAGAAGAATAGAATATGACAGAGGTGACATTGTACCAGCTACAGGTCTATGCTATAAGAAAGCTTGGCGGCTCCGCATTTGCACTTTGGGGAGCCCTGAGCTACCATGGACCTATCAGGCTATGTGGGGAGGCCCTGACACTTCATGGGAGAGAACTGAGGATCTCAGTCAGACTCATGCCCTGTTGGGGCCAGTCCAGCCACTGCCAGACTTCAGAGCCAAACCAGCCAGACACCTGACATGGGGGTGGTGACATGAACTTGGAAGTTCCACCCAGAGACCAGCAACCCCGCTGTGCCTTGTTTAAATTTTGGACTGGCAGATTTGTGAGCAAACAGTTCGCTGTTAAGCCACAAAGTTCTGAGGTAGTCCGTTACACAGCAATAGTAATGAAACCTCATACTCACAGAAAAGGCAAAATGCCCATAAAAGTGTAAGGAATCCATGCCATCTGGAAAACTGGTCAGTTTTCTCAGGGTCAAAAGAAAGGATATGCCCAGTTTAATCATAGGCAGGAGCACTTACTTTTGGGGACCAAACAGGAATCCCCTAAAGTCCCCAGTTTTCTGTATTCGAGCGGGAATGGGTGACAGGCCCTGGGGGAATTTCTCAGCTGAGGGACCCGCCTGACTTTGTTCAGCCAAAGTTGTACTTCTCCAGAGAGGCAATGACAGAGAGCTATGTTCAGGAGGCTTTGGGGGCACAGAGTCAGAGGTGCCTCTACTGGACAGACAGGTGCACCCCACCTTCCGGGCAGGAGCAAAAACCAAAAGAGACAGGAGTGGAGGTGGGGTGGAGGCGCAAAACCACCCTGTGAGGTAGCAGAGAGAGCTGCCAGGGGCTCCTTCATTCAACCCAGGACAAGGAGCAAAACCAAAGGTCTCAGAAGAGTACACTCTGGGAAGGGGGCTGCATTTGGGGCACTGGACTGGTGAGTGGGGCAGGCTTCCCAGGCAGGGACAGGTGCTAGGCTGTGAAGGCTGCACGCCCGCCAATGGGGGCAGAAAGGGACAGGAAGTTCTGCACACAGGGGACAACCCCTTGAACTTGCAGAAGCAGGAGTACAAGCATCCCAGCTGCAGAGGTGGGCTGCTTGGGGCAGTGGAGATTTTGGGGATGATGGTAGGAGAGGCAGGTAAGAAATGTGAATGCCAGGCCAAGGCAGCAGGCAGACCAGACTGTAATTGAAGGCTGGGCCTCACTCTGGTTCATCATGGACCGCTCTTCCCCCCAGCGTCTAACATGCACTAGGTGATCAATAAATGTTTGCTAAATGGATGGACTCTGCTTCTAGGTGAAGGGGATACTCAAGTGAACACAGTGAACTGGATTCTGGGGTGACTGGCCAAAGGGGAGATTGGACAGAAAGGGTCTGTAAGGCTTCTGCAGTGTCCCCAGGAGAAGAGACAAGGGCAAGGCTGAGGAGAGGGCAGCAGAGATAGAGATAAGGGATGGGGAGCATCGTGCTCAAGAAGAATGTTACCAGGATGGGCAGCCATGGCAGGAGTGGGTCTTGGGGCTCTGGGCTCCAATCCAGCCCTGCCTTTAAATTGTCACATGAAAAAGGCAAGTCACCGCCTGCTCTAGGGCTCAACTCTGTGTCTATGAATAAAGGTATTAGAGGGGAGGCTTCCCTTCTGCTCAGAGGCTTTTTGACTCTGAGATTGGGTGACTAATCTAAAGCATGGGTGTGGAGGTGTTGGGGAAGGGAAGGAACTGGGAAGGGTCAAAGACAGTTCTGAGGAGGGTTATGGAGAAAATGATGTGGCTGTGGCCAGAAACAGGAAGTCAGAACAGAGAGCTGGGCTGGGTGGGAAGGATGACGTTTTTGCAGTTAGGGAAGTTTAGAGGGGATGAGGGACATCTCCAGAGCAAATAGACATAAACCACAGCCTCCTAGAACAGTCCCTAGGTGCCCCCAAGTCCTAATCCTTGGAACCTGTGGATGTTACCTTATTTGACGAAAAGATCTTGGCAGGTGTGATTAAATTAAGGTCTTGAGATGGGAAGATGGGCCTAAATGCCATCATGTGTATCCTTATAAGAGGGAGGCAAAGGGGAGATTTGACACACAAGAGAGGGCGATGTGAAGACAGAGCAGAGATGTGAAGAGACTGAGTGATGTGCCCACAAGCCAAGGAATGCTGGCAGCCCCAGAAGCTGGAAGAATCAAAGAACAGAGTCTCCCCTGGAGCTGCCAGAGGGATTGCAGCCAAGCAGTATTGTTTTCAGATATGTGGCCTCCGTAACTATGAGAAGAAAGATTTTGGTTGTTTTAAGCCATCAAGGGTTTGTGGTAATTTATGATAGCAGCCACAGGAAATGAATACTGGCCATCCCCTAAAGCAGAGACTTAACTCACAGCCAGGTCACCTCACCTGGGTCCCAGGAGAGCATGTGTTATCTCCTACCCCTGAAGAGCCTGTGAGGCAGAAACCCTGAGTATCCTCACTTTCCAAAGGAGGAAAATGGGGTGTAGAGAGGTTGGATAACCTTCCAAAGGTCACAGGACTGGCCTGTAACAGCAGATTCGTGCTGAGATGGATGTGACTCCAGTTAATCCTCTTGACCATCCCCCTGGCATATCCCCCAGCTAAACACATCTCCCTAAAATATGTTAACTTTGCAAGGTTACAGGTTCCCCTAACGAACTCTCCCTGTGCCCTAAGTCACAACATTGTTATGCATAACAGCCATGCTTCAGAATCCCAACTCGGTCACAGGGTTATAGCATGTTGATCTTATAAAAGGCTTTTGAGAACTTATTTCCTGTGACCTGCGATGTCACAGGGGAACAAACTGGGACCCTAAGAGGGGTGGTTTGTGCATGGTCTTAAAACTGGTCCACTGATGTTAGAATCAGCATTAAAAACCAGTTCTAAACGTTTCTATCCAGCACACAGAATATATTTTAGGAGCAAATTCGGCAGCTTAAAAATGAAAAAAGACATGCTGGCTTGCTTACATGACCCTTGCTATTTAAGACAGTCCCAAGACCACTCTCCAGAATTAAAGTATACAGTCAAACACACTTTCCATATATGAAAACACTGGGCGTGTCAGGTATGATGCTACCAGCACCAGAGGTGCACAGGGAAGCATGACTGGGCCCTTCCCAGGATTGGACCAGGAGAGGTCACCTGATCCAAACGGGCCCATCCATTGGCTGACTGAGGCCTAAAGGTTGCTCTCCAATGGGACAAGCTACTAGGTTAATCAGACTAGTCCCCTGTACTGAATTGGAAAACGTGGAGAGGACTGACAGAATCAGAGAAATAGAAAGACAGAAAGACAGAGATGAGGCAGAGCAGCCTGTCTGCAGAGCTACCTTGCACTCTGGAAGCTCTCGGGCCAGGGCTTGCAGGTTCTCGCTCCCCAATCTGCAGGAAGCCTCGGTGCTTCTCTATTCTTCACGATGGACATGAACCTCCTACAGGGCTCACAGGGCACAAAGCAGAAGCAAACTTGCACAGTTAGCATGTTTTCCCCCCAACCCTTTCACTTTGCATCTTTGCACTTGGACGTCTGCATTTTAAATTCTCATTGTCTCTAAATGTCTCTTCCTGAATTTATTTTGCTGTCTGTCACACAGTGAGTCCATCTTGGGCAAGTCCAATCTGCAAGGGAGTCCTCTCTCCTGAGACAGGTCCCAGGAGGGGGCCTCACTGGACCAGCTTCAGGCAGAGACCACACCGCGACCTACTGTTCATGCTGTGAGGGTGAAAATGCAATGGGGGTGTGAGCCACGCAACCTGGGACCCCTTTTCTGGTGTCAACCTTGCCTGCATTAAAATGGTTTGGAAATGAATATCACACCCTTCATCCACCGAGGAATGTCTAGTTTCTGCCTGCACACAATGTTAACAACACCATGAAACCTGTTTTCTGTTTTTCCCATAATAAAAATAGATCAGAGCTGAACTCTGCTGGTCACTGGCCACTGATTTTTTTACATTTGCTTAAAGATCCTGTTAACATAAGGCTGACCTCCTCCACCTGTACTCTCTCCCCCAAGCACCAACATCAACACTTCTTCCCCAGGGAGCTCTTAGCTTAAATGTCACCTCAGGGTGGCTAGGGTGATATCTAGCCTGAGAATTTCTCAGGCTGGTTTGTGGTTTCTTCGGGGTGGGGGGGGGAATTGTCAAGGTAGAACACAGAGGAAACAGAGAAGGATGAGAGGGAAGAAGGGAAACAAAGAAAGCAACAGGATTGAAAAAGAGTAAAATTTTTAAAACGATAAAAGATAAAAATACCAGTAGCTCACCCTCAAATCCTATCCCATGCCTGGCACTGAAGCAGTTTCTGTATTTGATGTTTAATAAACTTACTGCACAGGCGTGGCAGGTGAGGCAGTCAATGCTCAGAAAGGCTGTTATTTGCCTGAAGCCACACAGGTCAGTAGTAAGTGGAGAAGCCTGGATTTCAATCCAAGTTCATCGGACTTGAAAGCTGATGTTCTCACTTAGCAATCACAGAAGCATCCTGTATCATTTCTTAAAAAGCCTTACAACATAAAAAACAAACAGCAGAGCACAGTAATTCTCTAGAAAAGTCATAATATAAAGTGGGAAACTTGGGTGAAAAAAATGTAATGAGTTGTGCTGGAACTGGCAGTTTGGGCCTCTGATGTTATCGAGCGAAGAGGCCATTAAAGAAATGGATCGCACAAAGCCTGGGGCGCAAGGGCCGCCCCTGCGGCTTCATGGCCAGGAGGCCACACAGGACGGTGGCTCAGATGGAAGAAGCATCTTGATGTTGTGTATTTGGCACAACCCAGCCCTGCATACTCCCTGGTATGGACCCCACTCCAGCCTAGGCTTTGAAGCTGTTTTTACACTTACAACGCCACCCCCACGAGACCATGACCTCTTTATTTTTTCTTAACTATGAAAAATTTCAAACATACACACAATTTGCAAGAATAGCACAACGAAGCACTAATATTTTGCCATTTGCTTTATCTCTCTGTCTGTCTCTGACTATCTCTCAGGGAGAGTTCTTGCTGCTCCCCCGACTTGTAAGCTCCACCATGCCGCAGTGCCTTTGCACATGCTGTACCCTCTGCCGAGACCTATGTTGTACTCACCTTTTATGATAGTCTTCCATATTTTCGTTTCACCTACTGATGACTGAACTTCTTGGGATGGTGACAGGGAAGCTGTTTCTCCTCTTTACTGCTGGCGCCTTACAGAGGGCTGCTCTACCAAATAAGGGTGCTTTCTCATTTCTATTCTGTTCTATCCATCAGCCGTGCAGCTTTACGCCCAGGTGTATTTAAGGCATCTTCGAAGGCCCAGCCCAAATGCCCTCTTCGCCACAAAAGTGTTTTGACTCCATCTGGATGGAGTCATTGCCTTTCCCTGAAGGCCCGTGGCACTTTATCTAGTCCTCCTGGGTGGTATCTGTTACTGTCTATCTCAGGTTAATTATTTATGCACCTCTGTCTTCTCCCCCCCTAGACTGTGAGCATCTTAAATTCAGTTGTGTAAGTGGATCATTTTCTTATCACCAGCCTCTAGCACACAGGTGACATTATTGATGTTTCATAAATTCAGTTACATTTTACCAATACTTTTGGAGCAGGCATATGTATCTAGCAAGCTCCTAGGCCAGGGGTGTGCACCCTTTTGGTGTCTCTGGGCCACACTGAAGAAGAGCTGTTTGGGGCCACACATTAGATACACTAACACGAACAAAAACAGGTAAATTGAAGTAACTCTACAATTTTGTGTTGGGCCCCCTTCGTAACCATCCTGGGCTGCAGGTTGGGCACGCCGTTAGACTGTGGGCCTAGACAGGTGAATGAGACAGAGACAGGAGCTCTGCCTTCCGGGAGCTCACGGTCTGTTCTGACGTCAGGCTGGGAAACACGAGATTATACACAGTGACTGAGGTGCCAGGTGGGCTCGAGGGACAGCTTTGAAGGAAGCACTGAGAGGCTTGTATACTTTGCTGGCTAATGCAGAGTTGCTCTTTTGATTTTAAGTGTTGACTGATTTGTGTTCTTAATATGAAAATAACAGATGCTCTTCATAAAAAATTTAGAAAACAGAAAAGTGTAAAGAAGATAAAATGTCTTGTGATTACCATCACTCCAAAAAAAACCCTTAACATTTTGGTGTGTATTTTCAGTCTTTTTGCAAACTGTGTGGGGTGATTGAAGGCTCCAATTCTTTTTTTTCAAAAACAGCATTATTACTGTTTATATAATTCATGTACTAAAAACTTAACCAATTTAAAGGATGCAATTCAAGGGCTTGCCGTGTAGTCACGGGGTCATGCAGCCATGCCTACAACCTAATTTGAAAACGGTGTGATCATTTCCCCAAACGCCCATCCCCATTAGCACGCCCTCCCCATTTCCTCTACCGCCAGCCTCAGACCACCACTTCATGTATGTTCCGTGTCTGTAGATTTGCCTGCTCTGAACATTTCACAAAAATGGAATCATATATTTGCAAAGATGAAGCCTTTTTGTGCCTGGCTTCTTTCACCTAGCAGAATGTTTTGAGGCTTTATTAACATTGTAGCATAAATCAGGCCCTCGTCATTTTTCATTGCTAAATAATATTCCGTCGTACCAATAAACCACAGTTTGTTTATCCATTCACTAGTTGACGACATCTGAGTTGTTTCCACTTTCTGGCTAATGCGAATAGTGCTGCTAGGAACATTCATGTACAAATTTTTGTGGGGTGTGTTTCCAGCTCTCTGGGGTTTATACCTAGGACTGAAAATTGCTGGGTCACAGAGTACCTCTGTTTGACATTTTGAGGAATTGCCAAACATTTCCAAAAGGGCCATACCACTTCACAATCTCATCAGCCATGGATGAGGTTTCCAGTTTCTTCACTTCCTCACCAGTACTTATTATTATGCGTTTGTTTTTTGGCTGTAGACATCCTGTTGGGTGTGAAGTGGTACCTCATTGTGGTTTTGATTTGCATTCCCCTGATGGTTAGTCAAGTTGAGCTGCTTTTCTGTTTTCTTTTTTTTCATTGTTGTTGAGTTACAGTTGTCCCCATTTCCTCCCATTACTCTCCCCTGCCCTACCTCCGCCCCTCCCCCCGTGGAGCATCTTTTCATGAGCTATGGAAAGCTCAAATTCTTACTTGCACGTTGCTACAAGTCTTGGTTACTTGAGGACTATGCTGAAGAGAAGTATTAAGCCACAGTGGATCGAAAGGCCTGAAGTTTGGTAGCCCAACTGCCCCTTCTGAGCGCTGCTCACAGATAGTTTTATAAACAATTCTGAGGCCATCCTTGGACCTAAGCCCTATGCTGCTAGGCGATGTTCCTGGACACACAAAATGAACAACAAAAAGCCCCCCAAATCTAGGTACATAGGAATAAAACTAAAATAAAGCTTAATCTTACAATGGAGAAATAACTTTTATTATTTTTATTACTAAATGGGTAAAATTATTTACTATCAAATTTTGAGGTACCTTCCCCAAACAGAGAATTATTCATTCAAGACCAACAACCCAGAAAACAAAAGATCGCTTTTGAAATTTTTCTGTTCTGTTCTAGGGAGCCACAAGCAAGGTGTCGTTCAACTCCCATGAAGACATGGAAGGCCTTTGAGACAGTGGATTTATGAGAACACTGGAGAAGTTCAGAAGCAAGCTCACTAGCATCTGGGAGAAAAAGTCAGGCTCAGAAGTGATCTGATTTGCAGGAATTTGAAAACAAAGTGGATGCCATCCTTTTTCTACTGTAAGAATAGGTCACATCACCAGTTTTGGCAAGAAGTCCAAGTAGAAAGATATAAACATGCCCTGGCTGGCATAGCTCAGTGGATTGAGCGCAGGCCTGCGAACCGAAGGGTTGCTGGTTCAATTCCCAGTCAGGGCACATGCCTGGGTTGCGGGCCAGGTCCCCAATAGGGGATGTGCGAGGGGCAACCACACATTGATGTTTCTCTCCCTCTCTTTCTCTCTCCCTTACCCTCTTTCTAAAAAAATACAAAATAAATAAAATATTAAAAAAAGAAAGATATAAACAGGCACCAAGTGAAATATACAACTATTTAAAACAACTAAATAGGGGCTCACTGGGGCTCATGTTAAGGGTACGTACAGGGAAAGCTGACTAAAAACCTCAAAATTATTTACGGTGGTTGTGGCAGAGCAGTGAGACAAGGACTTTCAGTTTGGGGTTAGCAAGTGGAGAACACGGAGAAAATTCACACTGATAAAAGAAGGTTCTTCTTGGAGAAAGAGACAATCAAGCAGGATTCAAGTCAAGTCCGATGACGTTTTGGTGACTATTGTAGACTCAATGTTTGTGTCCCACCCCCGCTCCCTGCCCCCATATTTGTATGTTGAAGCCTCTCACCCAATGTGGTGGTTTTTGGAGGCGGGGCCTTTGGGAGGTCATTAGGTCATGAGGGTGGAAGCTCCGTGCATAGCTCTCTTCTTGGAAGAAGCCAGCTAGCTCCCCTTCTGCCAAGGGAAGACACAGCGCGGAGCTGGCCGTCTGCAAGCCAAACGGGCCCCTCTCCAGAGCCCTGTCACACTTGCACCCTTTTTCTCAGATGTTCAGTCTCCAGAAGGACGAGAAACAAACTTCTGTTGTAAGCCACCCAGTCTGTGGTACCTTTTAGAGCAGGCCCAACAGTGACCCTAAAACAAAGGAATCAGAAAGCTCCAATGAGTTTTTGAGGCTATCAGATCCGAACTTTCATACCTCAGAAAGATGAAGGTGATCTTGAATATTTATGGACTGATCCAGGGAAATTCCCCATGAGAAAGAGGGCAGGAAAAAAGAAAAAGAAAAACCACTGAGGCGAATTAAAAAACAAACAAACAACTATTGAATTCCCCGTGTCCTCAAAGATACTTAGCATTTTCCCCATAAGTCCCTCCCTTTATTTTTTTCCCCCGCAGGAAAAATTAAAGATCTTATCATAGGAACTTTGTATTATCAACTACAATTCTCTGTTATGCTATAAAACCATTTTTGTTACAAGTTGGAATATTCTAGAAGGCTTTCACAAATCTGAATGTTATCAAGAACATGGAAGTCATCTAGCTCAACCTCCTTATTTCTCAGATAATCAGTCTAATCAGCCTGCTCCTCAAGCTAGTTGACAGTCAGCTCCACACTGGAGGGTAGAGTTCTCGCCACCCCTCCGCGCTCTGCTTTCACTCGGCCGCCCATCACAACTCCGTTGGGAGTCTTAAGAAGTAGAGGCTGTGTTGGTTACTCTCAGGAACAGCCAGGGCGCTTAGAAACACATCTGTGTGACACTGTCAAGCTCAACTCACAGCCAAGTAGAGGAGCTAAAACATGCATCGAGGTTGCTCAAAGTAAGGTGGAACCTTTCAAGTGCCCTGAGTGAGGAATCAGATGAGACAGGTGCTCAAGGGAAGAAAACTGCTCCTGGCCTTGCAGTCCGTAGAGACCGAGAAAACTTGCAGGGCGGGAGGGCTTAAAGAATGTGTAGGATTTACCCAGAGGCAGAGCCAGAGAGAAAAGGTATGGGGAAAAAAGTGGTCGTTTGTTTGGAGGGCTCATTGGAAAGGGAGGTTGATACCCTGTGCCTTACATGCTGTGCAGTTTGAAAGTTGTTATGGGCACTTTAGAAAGGATTATGCTGTACACCAAACCTGTCTTAAACTGACGGTGCCCATTAATTCTGTAAGCCTGGGCATCCAGTCCTTACTCTGTGTTTCTCTTTTATGATTTATAGCAATTTCCCCCCAATTGTAAACTGCTACATACATGCCAGGATCGCCTGTAAAGAATTAGCTTTAAATATAATTTCATCAAAGCTGGTGAGGCATGGGTGCTGATTTTCTTTTTTTTTTTCTCCAAGTTTCAATGAAACCAGCTAGCTAAATAAATCCCACACAGCTTACAAGAACTGGGATTTTCCGCATAGAATAATAGAAACATTTTTTTTTTTAAAAATCCCAAAGGCCAGCCGTGTTTGGCCTTTAGTTGTCCCCTCTCTTCAACACTTGACAGCAAGCCCAAGTCTAAAGCTGCAGTGCAGTTAATTACAAGAATGATCGACTTGAAAAACACTTGGTTCCTTGTGTTTTCTATCATGCACCTTGATGGAAAAAAGAAAAATCAACACACTTCTCCACTCGGTGTAAACATTCACTGTGGATACAACTCCCCTCAGTGTTCTTGGGGCCAACACAGACGCTTAAAGACACAGATGCCTTGAATTGTTGGTTTGTACGGACACTTGTTTGAGTCTTTTGTCTTGATGTCCTTGAAACCGGGGACTCTGGTGGGATACAGTTGCAGTGCTGTCATAGATGCGCCTCACTCCAACTGTTCCGCATTCCAGGCACCCTGCTAATTTGAGGAAAATGTACAGTATGAATTTTAAAACACTGCCCTAGGGGGACATGCCAAACTTCCTGTCATCAACACAAACCCTGGTTCAACCTATAAACTCTGGATTTCCTGTATTCTTGTGGCTGAAGTCTCTCTTCTCTTCCAACAACCCGCTTGGGGGCAGTGGATCAGGTCATTTTGAGAGAACATGTGTGTTCACGATGTGCTTGTGACAAACGAACGCTTTCCTGGACAACAGTTTGGGTTTTAGTGATTTCCTTTGACAACAGTGAATATTTTGTTCCAACATTAATATAAGAAGACTTCTTGGTTTGTTTTGGGGATTCAAATACTCAAGAGTTTAGAGTCTATTTAAAAGATTTTAAATCTCTAGAAGAAAGTCTTAAATGACCTGGTTCCAATCAGCAGATTTGCAGGTATTTGTAGACTTGTAGATATTTCTAAGTCCAAACTTACCTATCTCAGTTTTTCTTGGGACTGACAGTGAAACATAACGTTGATGGTGAGGCCTTGGGAGGGAAATTTTATTTGCCAGAAAGACTTGGAGCCAGCCAGTCTGGAGTGCAGGCCTTGCCACTGAACATCTCACACACCTGCTTTGCAGCTCGTTGTGGGGAAAGGCCCTTCATTCTGCTTTGGGGAAGGAAAGTACACGCTCAGCTTTCAGCAAATGCCAGGATCGAAAGGTAAAAACATGCCAAAATTTATTTAATGCCTTCTAATTTAGCTGAAGTTGTAAAGGGAAAAGATGAGACCTGACTGATAGCATTTAAGGAGAATGGTACTTTAACTCTGTGGTCCCCAAAGACATAACCCAGTCTAGTCATGAGAAAGGGAAAACAACAAAACAGACCCCAGTAGATGGATAATCTAGAAAATACAGGCGTACCTCAGGGTTGTTGTGGGTTCAGTTCCACACCACCACAGTAAGTACAGTGTAATTTTCTTGCTGGTGGAGGGTCTTGCCTTCCATCTGTGAAATGCGACAAAGATATGCCTGGACCTGAGAGGGGCACTCCTCTTCCT
Source organism: Macrotus californicus (assembly GCA_007922815.1). NCBI lineage: Eukaryota > Metazoa > Chordata > Mammalia > Chiroptera > Phyllostomidae > Macrotus > Macrotus californicus. The sequence goes on along the minus strand of VMDR010012424.1, from coordinate 2,238 downwards.
CAAAACTGCCAAGGTCACCAAAACGAGGGAATTCTGAGAAACTGTAATAGCCAAGAGGAGCTTGGAGAAAGGACAGCTAAATGAAAGATGCTATCCTGGGTGGGTTCTGGAACAAAAAGGGACACTGGGGTAAAACTAGACAAAGCTGAATAAAGGATGGGCTTTAGGTAATATTAAAGTATCAATGTTGGCTCATGAATTACGACCAATGTACCGTATGAATGCAAGATGTTAACTGGGGAAACTATAAACGGAGTGGAAAATAGGGGAGTTCTGGTACCTTTGCAATTTTTCTGCAAGTCATATAAAATAAAATTTCTTGAAACATAAAATGAGTGGTAAAGTTTTTTTTAAAACACCATTTCAAACACGACAGACATCAGCAGCACTCCTCCTGCAGGGGGACCAACTACGAGTCCAGAACCAGCACATCACAATTGTAGTCATTGTAAGAGCACAGAGAAGAGTGTTTCTCCTTTCCCCATTTCCACATCAAAACGTATTAGAAATCTATGCACTTCCATGGATGAAGTCCGTACCTCCATCTTTAGTAAGGAAAAGTTTAGAGTAATATTAAGGCTCAGTTTTGTCGGGAGACCTGCCAAACTAGAGATTTCCGTGCTTTAAGTCACTAGATGAAACTTTTGCTTTCAAATTTTAAACTAAGTGTCTGCTTCACATTTTACATTTAGCCAACAGTTTAAATAACATCATAGTGTTGAAGTTTTAAAAATGTTTATTAAATGTCAGTAATCTTTACAAAGCAAATATAATAGCAAGAGGCAAAAATTTTGCAAAATATGTACAAAAGTAAAAAGCCTTAATGAACTAGCAACTCATAAAACCAAACTGTTCTTTCCACTTCCTTTAGAAATAATTTATTGCCAATCCTGAAGTAAAGACTAACAGAAAATAATTTACAATATCAGATAATGTGCTTAGTTCCTGGAAAGTTATAAAAAGATATATGTATAAAAAATCCTAACCCACAAATACTTTTATACAGAGCTAACACAAAGTATGTTTTGTTAGGTACAGTATCTATGAGGTTGTTACAAAATATACTTTTTGATAAGGCTTCTTGTGGTAAATGAGCTCTCCCCACGGTCCAGGACAGAAAGCCAGTGAAAACATTTTGCGCTTTTGCTTTCAAGTAAGAGGTAAAAAAAAGGAGAATGGTATAGTTTGTTGCATTGTTACATCATGCTTCCCAAAAAATCAGCTCCTACTTGCCCCCCCCTTGCTTTTTCCCCCTGGTACCATCAAACAGGCATGCTTGAGGACAAAGGCATTCTTTACTATGACAAGAAATATAACAAGCTTTCTTATATATTTCTGTGTTATATGATAACACAAACCCAAATCAGATACCAAGAAGGAGCATATTTCTACCATGACATTCACTGATTGAAAATTTATGCATAGTGAGTTCTAGCATACTTCGATACAGCTGAAAATTGTCATCACTGACAGCTCTGGATAGGTCGCAAAATCAACCTAGAAATCACTGTCCCGCCATTACTGCTTTTTGGTCCATATAAGCTCTGGCATTTGAAATCCGAGGGTTAGACCTGGATGGTACAAGAATGAACATATTTATTTACATGCTAACTATACATTCAAGTACAGACATGAGAATGCTAGCAGTATAAACACTGTATGTAAGATGTTAATCATCACTAACCAGCCTTCTAAGGCTATTATCAACTTGTTGAAAAATCATGAAGTCCAACTTGTTTAAAATTTTAGGGTTTAGACTTACAATTCAATTTCTAGTATAAATTTCTCAAGCCCTAGAGCCTTGTACCATAAAATAATGGGTATGTACTATATTGTTTCCTTTATTTGGAACATGGAGACAAATATATACCCATTCACATACAATCCCTCCCCCCTTCCTCATGTTTACTGAAGAAAAAGCCAACCTGTAGGCTATCTTAAAAAAAAATCAGTATTGTTAGTCAAGCAGCTCAACACATGAGCAGGTCATCTGTGAGTAATGGAACTTAACCTGTTGATACGATGGGAGAGAGAAAGGGGGGACCCAGCACTGAGTCCGATCTCCAGCTTAAGAAGACACTTGCAAAATTTCTGTCCTGATTCCTCAAATAAAACTAAAAGACATTAAGAGGTAACAGTGACTTTCTCTAGATTTATTAGGGAGTTTGTTACAAATATTTGGCTGAGCTGTACAGCCATAATTTCATGGATTCACACAACAAATTGAGTTCACACTGA
>VMDR010012423.1:0-20523 GCA_007922815.1 Macrotus californicus | reverse complement strand
TTGCTCCATTCACACAATTTACTGGTACAATCTCATCTGAACTCCATTTGACCTCATCTTTCTTGAAATGGCCTGCATCAGAAAGCAGCAAACTACTTTCAAATAAACATCTCCTAAAACGCATTTTAACCTTGGATCTGGAAATCTATAAAAAATACGTTTCTTCCCTATACATTGATAACATGGAGAGAATTCCTTACAGCTGAAAATGACGGTATTTAAAGGTTTCAATATGTCTTTCCTGGTTTCACGTTGGCAGCCAGCCAGTGACAGAATGGCTACGTTCGGAAAGGCCATCTTGCCTGCACTATTGCAGCTTTTCTAATTTTTCACATCAGTGCTTGCTCCCAGAAGACATTTAATATATTCTTTAAAGTTCATTCATTTTTCTATTACTCTAGATGCAAATCCCGCCCCCGCCACCCATCTTCAAAGAATAAGTACAGGACAGAACAAATCCCTGAAAATCCTAGAGAAACTGGCCATCCTTAAGTGGATAAGCACAGACGTTTTGGCTTAGTTCCTTATAAAACTTAAATAAATGTTTACATAAGACTCTTAGTCTTGTATCATTATATTCAGATCAACTTCTAAACCGGTTTGTAACAAACATACCTTTTGTGGTGTGTGTGGCTTGCTGAGCAATCTTAGCGGTCTAGAGCATCTGTGTGACTTGTAATTTAAATACCTTTGAATTCTGCTCCCATAAACCATTGATTGACCACAGAATGGGGGACTTCCAAACCCCACTCTTTTGGCTAGTGCCCCACATCTCATTGTGGGGACTGAAACGCGGCAAGTGCGCCCCGTGGAGGGTTCCGCTGCGTAACCGCAGGAAAGACTCGGTGTCAGAGCTCCCAGCACTGTAGCATGAAAGGAGGGGAGGTGCATTTGTACGACTTCACAAAAATGCTTTTTTGTTGTTTCTGAGTAATGCTGGTCCAGAAGCAACGACTTTTTACTCCACTGTCAGCTCTTGGAAAAGAATAAGGAAAACCTTGGTTTTTGCTTCTTAGACTGCCCGAGAATTTTTATGGCTGTGAAATAACTCGCCTCTTCTAGTCATTTGCAATTTAAATCTATTGCACAGGATATGCGTATGAACGTGCCTGGGGATCGCTTATATAAAAGTTAATAAAGTGTATTTACTGGCCGTATGGCCTCAAGCAAGCAGAATCAAAGGTAACTAAATGCTTAAAATGAGGAAAAATGGGACAGTGAAAAGAACACAGATAATATCAGGTGAATTGGAAATAGAGGTCACCTTAATATACAGGAAAATTTATGTAGGAAGTTAGGGGAATGTACACCCAAGAAAACCCCATGCTGGCGAGTTGTGCTAGATTTACTTTGTTTTTTTTAAAGATTTTATTTATTTTTAGAGAGAGGGTGAGAGAGAAAGAGAGGGAGAGAAACATTAATGTGTGGTTGTCTCTCACGTGGCCCCCACTGGCGACCTGGTGTGCAACCCAGGCATGTGCCCAGACTGGGAATCGAACTGGCAACCCTTTGGTTTGCAACCCTTTGGTTCGCAGCCCATGCTCAATCCACTGAGCCACACCAGCCAGGGCTAGATTTACTTTGTACTTATAGATAGTTGCTGTGCTCCTGTTAGGTTAACAACCTAAGTAAGGGCTGGACTGATACTTCTGTTTTTACATCTTTTTTTGCTTAGGAAAGCTTTTTCTCTTCATATATGTGAATTCCTGCCCTCTTATAAAGTTTACCTTAATTTTTCCCTTTTCTTAAAATGTCCTTAAGCTATTATCTTCCACCCAGCACATGTTTTATTAATGTAGCACAGCCTGCACCCTCTTCTGTAGGCATGGCATGCACACACACACACATTATATATGCATACATATATACACATACACATACATATATGCACATTGATCATGTTTGTTGGGGCAGAAGGTATCTCTTGGATCGCTTCTGTTTCCTTCATATAACCCAGAACAATAATCCCATAGTAGGAATATTTAACTGTGGTGTTGGCTGTGGTAGAAGATGCAACTAGGCATATTACAATATTTCTCAATGGAACTCTATGGGCACTTTGGATAGGACAGATCTTCTACCCCTGCACCCCCAAAATGCTAGACTTGTAACATCCTGGGCCCCAGTGCTACATGCCAATAGTCCCTCAAGACGTTTGACAACCCATGATGCCTCCTGGGAAGTTTTCATTGCCCCAGTGGACATTCAGTTCCTTCCATGACAGAACAATTCAGAATGATTTACTGGCTATTTATCAATCCATCTCCTACACTGAAATGGAACTTCAGGAGAGCAGGCAGTGTTTTGATTTTTCTTCCATCTGTGGTATTTCTGGGGCTCAGCACAATGCCTGGCATGGAGTAAGGTCTCAATAATTTATAGAATAAATGTGTACATAGGCCATGCTATACTTAGGGGTTTTTGTAAACTATTTTTAGCAGAAGCAAATAGTTTTAGCAACAACCTACTAAATAGTTTGTTGATGGTCTGACTTAAAATAGCATCCACTATTTCTAAACAGAGACTAGTTTAGATACGGGCAGAATGTGGCTTTCATTAAAATTTACCACTAACCTTACTAGAAAACCTTGGAAAAGTCAGATTCTTTTTATACCTGGTTTCTCTGACTATGTAATATGACAATTAGTGACACTTGCCTTGTTACCTGTGTTAGTCACTATTAGGCCAAAGTAGTAATTCTTGTCCAGATACCAGGAAGAGAAGCACTGTGTATATAACAAAGACAAACTTAGAAGGTCATTACTATTTGTTAGTAATTAATATTACCCTTTTTTGCTTTTGAAACGATGGAGACATCTGTCCCATTCCGGGTGCCACTCAATTACATTCCCAGCTAGCTAAGGTCAGGACTTACAAAGGAGAGGTTATAAGCAGATATCTTACAATCACTAACCAGGTATAATGTTGATCGTTACGAATCTTGCACATGGTGTTTTTGGCAATTTTTTGTAACCACGTTCTCAAATATCTAGAATCCATGCTGAAGAGTTAAATTAATGTGACCATTTGTCTTCATCACCTCTGTCACTTTGAAGGCTAAAAAAGTTTTGTTCTGTAGTTACTTTTCAAAGATTGATTCGAATATAAATCTTTTTATTTTTCCAAATCAGGACTCAAAAACTTTCCAAGGTCAGAATTCATTCAAGATGCATTTGTCTCCTTTTGAACATTAGTTTAATTCCCACCAGTTGTGCGGATTCTAGGAGCAGTAGCTGTTTGAGTTCGCTGGGCAGCACTATTTCCCGGGTTTTATTGGGCTTACTATTTTGCTAAAGGCTTAACAGGCTCATTTTCAGATTCTTAATCAAGAACAAGTTTAATGATTGAAGGTAATTATCTCCAGATTAGGAGGGCTTTTAAAAATTTATCAGCATTCCAAAATTTAACAAATAGCTCTGTGATAATCTAATTAAAATGCTACTTTTGCTGCCAGATTATTTCAAGCCAGTTACTCATTCAAGCTCTGGTATCAAATCATTACACTTTGAAGCTGTTTCTGACACAGAACTTGGCCTGTGTTGGTAATATTCATGTTGCCTCTTGGAGGATGGTCTGAAATGATCAGTTCTGCCTTCTTACTGACTTTTTAAGGAGATCATCTTAGTTTTCTCTAGTTATTAAGGGACTGTTTGTCCTCCTGAAACAGAGAGTCTATTGGCTCTGTAGTGTACCTATGTATGCAGAGCAGACACAATTATTTCCAGCAGCAAATCAGAATCAGCTGCTTTGCATCATAATGAAAGGTTTTTCACTTTCCATTGGATTTGCACCTTAGATGGTAATTAAACTTAGGAACCATGTTGTAAAGGAATTTGGTCTAGTTTAGAACTGGAATTTTGATGGGTAATTAAACACATACAGAAAACCCCATACTGTTTGTGGGAGCTATTTATATAAGCTGGAGGCAAAATCATTTTTTCAGAGTTCTGAAAATAATTTGGACTTCTTAAATAAGGCTTATTTACCCAGTGATTTACCTTAACCTGTTACTAACTAGCTATTGTTTTAGAACTAACTTAAATGCTGAATTCTAACAATAGGGTTTCTACACCATCGAACAACCAGACAGGTCTCGAGGACGTTTAAATGAAGACTCCAGAAGCACAGTTTGTGGGGTGTCCCAAGTTATTTGTTTTCAGTTCTGTTGTTCCCCAGGAAGGTTTTATTGGTCTTGTCTCCTTCCTACTTTTCCAGGGGATTTAGTGGCAGCGTTGGAAGTGGACGAGGCTGAGGCAGCTGCACAAGGCATCACAGAGATTTCAGACCTCGTCGGTGGGCAGATTGATGTGCTTCCAATTATCAGTGTGTGGGAGTTGTGTCAGAAATCTGGGCTTGTTATATCGTTTGTTCTTCAGTGTCTATTGTGGTTTACGTTTTAAATGGGATGTGGATGTGATTTATAGTGCATGGCATGATGCTGTCAGAAAAAACTGGACTTGACCAGGCAATGTGCACTTGAGCAGGGCAGGGCTGCATGTGAGCAACATGTTCTTGGGGTAACAAAGGAACACTCCAGCAGGGCTCAGAGTGAGCCCGGGCAGTAAACAACGTGGGAAAGTCTGTTCTGCGCAACCAAGATGGCTCCCTTCCCTGTGGTCTGGGAGCTCGGCGCTAAGGCCGTCTCTGAAACTGTTTAAGGAGCTGTTAAGTAGCATTCCCATGCTGTGCAGAAAAGAACACGCATGACAGCAATGTTTCCCAGCAGGCAGAACTGCACGCCCCGATTCTATCAGAGCTGGGGAGTTCACTTATCACCATTCCAGACAGCCACATGGTTGCAGTTTCCCCATTAGCACTTTTGATACCATGCAGCTAAGGCCTTTCTAAGAAATGGCCCTGAGGTATGGCCAACAAACGGTGCAGGCGGAGCACCCGGGCAGTGGGCTCGAGAGTGCCAGTGCAGATTCCTGCAGATACTTCATGAGGGGAACTCACGTTGTTGAAGCATAATTCATTCAGTCACTCCATAAATCTATGTTGAGTACTCTGCTGAGACAGAAAATAAATATGCTTCCAAATAGCAAAAATGAAAATAATTAGCAAATTGGATTTTAAAAGCCTGAATAAAAGAACTGGGTTTTAATCTTGTTATACTCTTGTAAGCCTTGTTACCACCATGCAGATATATGGTGACTCCCAGTCTTTGAAAACATGCCCAACATATATTTCCAATAGACGTGTTTCTTTTAGCACATATTCATTTTTAAATTGTACAATGAGGGAACTGGATTAGGACTGGCTTTGGAGGAAATAGTTGGGTTTCAGACCCCTCTTCTGCCACTTACTCTTTTTGGGAGTCTTGAAAAATTATTCACTCTAATTTTCTGTTTGTCCATCTTCAAAATCATACCTACTTCACAGGGCTTTTGTGTTCATGCTAATGCATGTGAACTGCTTAGAATAAGTGACTGTTCTAAGCTCCTCTTTGGTGAGCCTTATCACAATGTCCCCTCTCAATGTTAAGTGGCACTAGCCCTGGGACACCAGTGACTAATCATTACAGTTCCCTGCACTCAGGGTCGGGAGCAGGGGGTTCAAAGAACATTCAAACTGTGCCAGAACCTTAATCATTTGTCAGGGAGAGGGAATTGAATTTTTGGCTCTTTACTAGTCTAAGGACATTGGTTTTGGTCCCTTTGGATTCAGTGTGCAGCATGCCACCACCTGTCTGGATGCTTCCTGTCAGCAGGAAGCAGCTGGAGCAGGCCTAGAGGAAAAGGGAACAGGAGCAAGGGCATTCAGGAACACTATGGGGAAAAACAACCTTCCAGAAAAAAACAGTCTCCCATAAGCACACGGTTTTGCAGACAGTGAGCAATGAAGGAAAGGGGCAAGATATCTAAGTGTTGTGGATGGAGAAGAGAGGCTAGACAAAACCAAGAAATCACTCTGCCATAGTGAGAGGGACGCAGGTGTGGGGAGCTGGGGTGGGGGTGGGGCGGGCGGGTAAGCCACTGAGTGAGGCACAGAGAGGGACGTGCCAAGAGCAAGTTCCATCTGCTTCCAAACTTCACCTCAGGTCCCTCCCTCCCTGGAGACTTTGCTCAGCTCTATTTTTCCTTTTTCCCTGTTTGGAGAAATGAATCAGGGAAGGAATGGCTTTAGTGAATGTATTCTGCTATGTCCCTGAGACAACGAAGGGACCTGGCTGGGAACTTGGCTGGGTTTTATGTTTTGTGTGCTGGCCCCTGTGGTTGGCTCACTGGGCACTCTGCAGGTGGATCTGTGGGTAGTGGAGCGCAAGCGTTGTCTCCTGTCTGTCTGGCTTCTACACCTGGACTTGCTGCCTCACCTTTGTGCAAAAGGCAGCCATGGTATCCAGTTTTATTAAAAAAGATTCTCTCATGCCCACCCCTGGTTGGTTTCAGGAGAACTTTACTAATGTTTTATAGTGACGGAGGGAGTGTAGTGTTGGTGGTGAAGCTGAGCAGGGTATGCCTGTAGGGCTGCTCACAGGAAAGAATCATAGAGCAAAACACAGGATCTCCATGTATTAGTGAGGGTTCCCCAGGGAAACAGAACCAAGAGGGGAGAGATTTCGGTGTGAGGCAGAGGGCCTGAGAACCAGGGCAGCCGATGATGTAGATCCCAGTCCAAGTGCAGGGAAGTTGAGACGAGATGTCCCAGCTCCATCTGTGATGCAGGAAAAGGAAAAAATGATTCTTTCCTTCACCTTTGGTTTCTCTTCAGGCTCTCCAGGGATTGGATGATGCCCAACTCCACTGGGGAGGGCACCCTGCCAAGTCCATTGATTGAAATGCAGTTTTCACCCAGAAACTCCCAGAAACAATGTCCGATCTGGGCACCTGTGGCCCACTCAAGCTGACACACAAAATTGGTCCTCACACTCACCATCTGACTTGGTTCTTTATTAAATAAAGTTCATTTCACATATTTCCTCCTCATTCTTCTCCTCCTCTCACCAAGAATATACACTTATCTTCTGGTATTATGTACAGTTGCTTACCAATGAACTTTTTGATGTTTTTGAATAATATCTACTAAATAAATATCAAATTTACTGTTGGGGGGGTGGTCATTGTTTCTACCAAATAATCATTTAACTCTCTAAAAGGTCAAGGATTTTTAAGTAACTTTTTTTTCATCTACTTACTCTTATAAAAAGACATTGAGTCTTCTAACGTACATATTACATGGGACATACTCCAGATTAGTGACTGTTTGGTTGTGATCATGAGTTAAATTCAACTTTTATAAAATCCACATTAAGCACATGCTGGATGATAAAAACGACATGATAGTTGATTTCCTGATGGTATTTTCTTGAAAATGTTCTCTAATTAAATGCTAGCATGACAGAAATGTTTTGCTAGAGAAGATAGTAATAGGATAGTCATTTCCGGCCTAATGCTTATTATAATGAGACTTTTACATGGTGACTTCCAACTGTGTGTTTCTGACTTTATATTTTGGAACTGGAAATTGAACAGCAATTGGCATTGGTCAAGGACACCAAAACCACAGAGATGAGCTACGACTGATAAAAACCAGAGTCACTGGAATGCAACCAAAGAGAAAATACATGAATAACAGTTTCTTATAAAGTGTTTCCAGAGATGATACTGTTCGACTCTTCCTACAGGGAAGGCTGACAACTTAAAAATACAATTAATTTTTCCTAAATTTTCTTCGGTTTCTTTCGTGTTTCGTATTTATTTATGTTGTTCTTATAAACTAAGGTTATCCTCTGATTATAAAAGAAGCTCGCACTGATTTTACTGCATTTAGAAAACTTTGGAGGCTGTACAGGAAAAACCAAAGCCTGTAGTCATCTGAATGTCTGTATTAGTTTTTGCTGTGTAACATACCGTACCCCAGATCTAATGACAAAAGAACCCAACTATTTTATTTAGTCAGTAATTCTGGGGGCTGGCTGGCTGCATTTCTCTTCCAGGCCAAAATGGTCAGCTGGCAGCGTGGATGGTGACTAGCTCTTAGGTAGCTTCAGTCATGTGATTTATGTGGTGGTTGGTTGGCTGGCAGGTCTGGGGGCCTCAGGTGGGATGGACTTTCTTTCACACGGCCTCCCCCTTCGCTGTGGGTTATTCCAGGCTTCTCTGCACGCTGGTCTCAGGGTTTCCAGAAGCAGCAGGAGGGCTAACTCCCTCACTGAACTCTTACTAAGCCTTTGCTTGCTTCACGTCAGCCGACGCCCAGTTGGCCAAGCCGAGCGAGAAGGGTGCAGCTACTCACGAGTAGTCCAACGGACGGGCACTGTTGTAGCCATTATTGCAAGCAACATAAAAAGCAATTTGGGGCATAATTTATATTCAAATTTACGTCTTTCATTTCTTAGAAAAATTACTAAGTGAGAACCTACCTATTAAAGATTCTTCAGAAATATGAGTCTTAATGGCGATATAATATTAAAATATGTGCTTGCACTATAATTTGTTTACATACTTCCCTATTAGAAATTAGGCAGATTTTAATATTTCTCTATTCTAAAAATAAACAATGTACAGCCTTTATGATTTTGGTGCATGTTACTCAACCAATTTGTATATACCTTGAAGCTCTTGATAAAAACGGCCATGTCCTGCACCTCCAAAGAAATAAAAAGCCTGGAGCAATTGTGTTCCCAAAGGCACTGTCTGAGAAAACCAAACTTACAACCATGGACTTAGGCTAGTGCATATTTTGACAGTCTTTGTCAATTTACTAGGTAAAAGGAATATTTTCAAATATATAATTGTTTAAAGTATCAAACACTAAGCACTTTAAAAAAATAACATTTTCTTCTGTAAGCCAGTAGTTATTTTGAAGAAACTTTTTTCTATTGAAATAAAAAATTGAATTCATAGGGGTGGAGACTAAATAGTTCTGCTTGGTGTGAGACTCAAAATACGTTTAATTAAGCAAATACTTAAGGGGAAAGATCAGAGAAACACTTGGAAAAAAATTTTAGCTACATTATTTGTGTTGGAAAAAAGAGCAGCAGATGTAAGATTAATTAATGATGAGAATCCTAGAATTTTGTTTTCAATTTGATGTTGAAGTAAAATAAAGTCTATATTTTAATAGAAACATTGGATGTCATAGGATATCATAAAAACAACTTTCCTGCGCAGAATTCATATAATATATTTTTAAAAGATTTTATTTATTTATTGTTGGAGAGAGGGCAAGGGAGAGAGAGGGAGAGAAACATCGATCGGTTGCCTCTCATACACCCCCAACTGGGGACCTGGCCCATAACTCAGACATGTGCCCTGACTGGGGATTGAACCAGTGACCTTTTGGTTTGTGGAATGATGCCCAGCACACTGAGAATACCAGCCAGGGTCAGTTCCCATAATATTTTTTTGATCACAGGTTAGATAATAAAAATTCAAACTTAATTTATACACGTGAGTTAGGAGAATCATGAGGACCTTAAATTTTGCACTTTCTGACTAAAAAAATCACATAAAGTAGTTTTTCAAAATGTTTCTGAAGTAGAGCTTGAGAAAGTGTTTTGAGGACAGAACGGACAGTGTAAGGACAGCAGGGGGACAACTGTTAGCAGACAGGAAGCACGTCACGGGATGAGCTTCAAGAAGGGGCTGAGGACGTGGGGAACCACCGGATCCCATGGCTTGGACCAGCTTTTAGACCTAACAAGGCTGGCAAGAGGCTGATCCCCCCATTAGCTGTTGGCAAGTTTATAACACAGGGCCTTAAATAGGAAGGAGGAAGGAAGGAGAGAGGGAGCCTCTGAGTTGCGTGCAGGAGAGAAGGTAATGTCTTCAGGCTGTCGACATGCACTGATTGTGTCTTGTGGTGAGAAAGAGGGTGTGCGTTCTCAGAAAGCAACCACTTGTGAGAGCTTTGCCAGGCAAATCCTCACCTCCTACATCAAGTAGGTCTACTGTGGTTCCAAAATAGGAAAACTCAAAGCACTTCAGCCTTAGGATACATATGGTTTCACAGTGTATACTATATTGTTTCATTCTCTGATGTCTTTTACTTATTCAAAGTTGTTTGCAAACATTTAATTCATGTGCTGCAATTCAAAACACATGCCACCGGAGATCACACGCTTTTATTTCCCCCTTCTCTCCTATAAATGTTACAGGTATTTACAGTTTCTGGATATAACACTGTCATGCTATTTCAGTTTTCACTTTGAGGATGGAAGGATGTTTGAGGAATGAATGTCATATTTGGACAAGGAGGATCCACCTGGCCTCTTTAGTCACAAAATACTGACTAAAACTCTGATCACTGCATTCTGGATGTGTTCTTGGAAGGAAAATGTGACAGAGCCCAAAGAATTACACTGTATTGAGTAAAATAAGTCTTTTAAAGTTTAATTTTATTACTTTTTGAGGTTGATTGTTCAAATGTTCCCTAAACAAAACAGGAAGTAACAGTCCCTCACCCTGAGCAGTAACAAGACAAAAAAAAAATGAAATATTTTTTTCTCAATACAAGAATATTTTAAACACTTTTTCTATTTTGATCTTTAAGTTGTATAATTGTGCTGAAAAGTAGATATAATAATAACGCCTCTGAAAAGTGAGAATTATCCTTCTAAGGAAACTTAAAAAGATAGCATCTGTGCTTGAGTAGCCTTGACAGTATACCACTCAAATAAGGTCTAGAAAATATAATAACATGGGCTTTGTCAACCTCTTCAATTATTATCATTGTCTTGGTGAAATCTTTGGTACTATTATTGCTGTCCCCCTAACTTCAGTCCCCATGATCCTTTCAAGAAAAGAATTTAACTCGATCGCATCACTTAGGGTTTACGTTCCACTGCTTTTAAGAGTAACCTCAAAGTGACCTGATCAAGCTAGAGAGTTAGTTCTCTCTCAGGAGAATCCTGGGGAGTTTGATCAGGCTCCAGAGTCTGTTTCCATTCTACCTCCATTCCAGGTGGATTTCCCTCCTGAGGTTGCCTGCTGGTCCAAGGTGGCTGCTGGAAGTCCATCCATACATCGGCCGGCCAGCAGGCAGGATGGAAGAGGGCATGGCAAAGATTGGCAGGAGCCTTGTCGTCTACTGTTCTTTAAAGGAGCATCCCTGGAAGACAGATAAAACTTTCGCTTACATCGCACTGACCAGAACTTTGTCACAAAGCTAGTAATATTACCTGCATATACTTTGTTTCTATTGCTAATGAAACAGTAAAGAATAGATATTGCATCAGCAGTTTGCCATCACTGCCTGATATATCTTTTCTAAATTCTTGGAAGAGAGGAATATTTAGGTCTAAACATATGATAAATACTATCTATATTTGTTTCCTGGCAGATCTCAAGAACCATGCTAACAACAGTTTGAATACCTTCTTCTTTGTCTACTCCCTCCTACCTCTTCTTTGCCAAACTTTTTCTAATTCCTACCAAGGGGTGGATAGTGCTGACTTACTCTCATAGGAGGGAGATTATTAAGAAGCTCCCGGAAGTTAAAAAAAAATGAAGGAGTTTGAGAATGTTTTCAATGTAAAACATTACCTAACTAGAAAAATGAATCATGTATCAGGAAGAAAAACAATGTTGGTAACGAGCAGATCTAAGAGAACAGCAGGGTGGATGGCCTGCATCATGTGGGAAAACAAGAAGCACTTGTGTGAGTGACATTGAAGGACCTTGAAGATGAAAATGGAGAATTTTAGAGAAATGTTGATTGAGATGAAGATAGAAGGGACTTTTGTTATTTGAATTACAGTTATGAATGATACATTTATTCTGATTAAATCTGTAACACATGGCAGTCACCAAAGCCATCCACTTCAAGCAGCACTTCCAACTGAGCACGTCCAAACCAAGATTTTGTATTACCTATTGAATCTCAAGGCTATATATAATATTTAAGTTCTTTCACCAAATCTCCTCTCCATTTCAACCATACCCTTATTGCTTCAGAATATACTCCTGGGCTACAGTTAAGAGAGTGGTTTTGAGCATATGTTACTTTCAGTGTGCGTGTTCTTTGTTACCGAAATTCCCCAGTATGTAAATGCTCTATACTGGTATGCCTGGCAGAGTATTTTTTTGTTGTTTTTGGAATAAAAGCACTATGTGACTCTTACATGTGCTCCCTCTATGATCCCCCACCATAACAGCAATGACACTCTTGAAAGTGATGCAAATCTATATCTATTTGGACCCTGACCCAGGCAGAGGGAGTCCTGCAGAACTCAGGGAGGTCACCAGGTCAGAGGCTTAGCGTAAACCCTTTGATTGATCTGTAATTCAAGTCCCTTGTTATCTATCACATCCTTTGCCAGATGCTAAAGTCACTCCTCAAACCGTTCCCAGACCTCCTCCCAAGTCTGGGTTCACTAGACCCTGTGCTGATCCTCCTTTGATTGCTATTAATATATTTGCATAAAAATGTCCCTAATATAATCTTCACACAAGAAGTGGGGCATCTTGTAAGGGTGCATTAGTAGGACAGTCTTTACCCTAGTTTTATTGGATAGATTCTCAATTGAGTTCTTAGTCATACCATTCATTTTGTAAAAGAACGGATACTACTATCAGTCTCGTTGTTTACCGTATCTCTTTTCCCATATTGTCTGGCTGAGCTCTTTGGGTTTCTTTGACTTCTTTGACTTAACACAGTGATTTTCAACCAGTGCGCTGCAAGCACTTCAAAACATGCAGTACCTAACTATTCAGTCAGGGGCACTGCCCTCTTTTCCTTTAGATTGTCCAATAAAAAAAAATGACAACAGCCAGTACAAGCATAGCTGTCTGATGTGAAAGAATCAAAATTATATTTGTTTTTTTGTCAGACTGACAAAAAATGTATTTTTGTTGTGCCACAGAAGTTCAGTAGTTCATTTATGCGTGCTATGAGATGAAAAAGGTTGAAAATTGCTGAGTTAGAAATTCTACATCTAGTCGACTCTGATCACGTTCCTCTTCTGAAATCGCTGACTTAGCACAGTCTGCATCTACTAATCAACTCCGATAACATTCTGCCTCTCGTGCCTGCCTCCCAGCTGGATTTTTTTTTTTTTTAAATGCTTTCCTCACAGCTAGGTATAGTTGTGTGATTAGGTTCCAGTTTTTGGAGTATGACTAGGAGTGAGGTTCTAGTAAAAAATAAAGCAATCACTACCATCTGCCCTTTTCCCTTCCCGATGGCTGGGAACTGGGGACAACTAAAGTCTCAAAGTCAGAGTTGGAAGGTAGGTTTTGAGGATGTAAGCCACCTGCTAGCCCTGATTTGTTCATTTCTGGATTATTATATGAGAGAAATAGATTTGATTTTCTTCAAGTACTTGATTTGTTTGGGGCATGGGAGGGAGAGAAGGCGAGTGGGCCTCTTTGTCTTAGCAGCTTTGCCTTTATTCTAATACACTGATTTAAGTTCTAGTTCAGTCTGATTTATCTTGGACAACTCAATCTCTCTGCATTTATTCAACTAGGAAATAAGTATGATAACAGCTATTTGTAAGAGTAGTTGTGGGGATCAAATGAAATAATGTGTATGGAGTTAAAGAATTTGGAAGAAAGAATTAACTCATGGAATGAATATAACACAAACTAGATCTTCTTTCTTCTTTTCAAACAGCTGGAGCTTTGAGTAACAAACCACGGATACCTCAGTGTTTTCAGAAAAAATAGAATTGGAAGTATATAGAATTCACTATATAGTACCATAGTAATAAGTTGTTTTTTTTTTTAAGTATGGTTAATGTAAAATGCTTGAGAACATCTCATGGGAAAGAATGTCTAAGTGGCCTAAATCCCAGATCGATAATCTCAAACATAAGGTCTATCTTTGCATTTTAGAGACTTGATTTTGTATTTGATTAAGGGGTGAATGTATCCTTTATTGTCTTGTTTCTTCTCTAACGTGAGGAATCTCACACAATTTCTGGCCCAGTGAATAACAGCTTGACGATTAGGAAGAGTTTAAACAACACAAAGTCCTTATCTATAATAATTCAAATTAGAGCATGTGTAAAACATAGTAGACTATTTTCTGCTTCTAAGATATTCATATTATAGTCCCATTATATAAGGAAAATTTATAGGACTAATTATCACTTCTTTTTATTAGTTCAAAGACGTGCCAGCACCTCAGTGGGTTTTGGAGGACACGGTGTCGCTTTGTGACACTTTTAACTTGTGTGCTCTCTTTCCTGAATATTCTTCATTCCCATGTATTTTATTAACACACAAAAGACATTTTCTCCTGTTTGAGTTTCTGCCACTATTTTAATGTCAAGGCTCTGTTCATGAAACTAAACTAATTCCTTTTTTAATGTCATATAAAATTTTCAGATTTTTTTTTGTATTCAGGATCTTCTTTTTTTTCTGTCTTCATTCTAAGTGTGCAATCTTAGTTCTCCGTACTTGCCAGCACAAACCTCTTACTGAGATGATTTTTAAAATGTGTGTTTTAAAAATCTAGTGTTATCAAGAACCAAGTGTTACCAAGAGGTAATATTTGAGTTAATTATTGATATATACACACATACTCATAGCGCACACTACAATTTAGAAGTATCACATAATCATCTATCAAATCTACAAAATTTCATCTTCTTGATGCATGTGAATGCGTATATCACACTGTGTATTCTTCAGACTTTGGAATAAAACTTGTATTGCCATCTCTGTGCATATGTTTGAAGATCTTGTAAAAGAGTGTCATTATTTAGAAAAGTTTTAGCTCAGAGTCTTTACTTTCTTTTAGACTTGTCTATGGTTTCAGGTTGAATTGTGTCCTCTCCCAAATTCACGGGTTTAAGTCGGACCTCAGAATGTGACATTATTTGGAGATGGGGTCTTTATTTATTGTCATGTTCAAGTTAAAGTGGAGTCTGAAGACTGAAGGGCGGGCTCTTATCCAGTGTGACTGATGTCCTGATGTTCTGATAGAAAGGGGGAATTTGGACACACAGACACATAGGAAAGACAGTGTGAAGACATGGAGGGAGGTGGTATCCTTTCTTCACGGCCCTCAGAAGGCATCAGCCCTGCTCACTGCCTTTGCACTTCTTGCTTCAGGACTGAGAGACAGTACATTTCCAGTGTTGAAGCCGTCCTGTCGTTGGCACTTCATTACCGTGGCTCTGGCAAAGTAGTGCGTGCATGTGCACCAGACATTGTCCTTATTGTATAAGTATATGTTTTTATATAAATATTTAATCGGGTGGCACCACCTTCTGTTTAGTCACCAACAAAACCTCGGAGCTGTTTTTGAGTCCCCCCTCTCCCTCCTTATACCCAAGCTGTCACCAGTGTTTCTCGGCCACCACCATCTCTCTTCATGGCCCCTGCTCTTGGGAAGCATGAGCCACCACCATGTATTGGCTGGGACATTGAAAGGACCTTCCAGCTGATCATTTTCTCCCATTTTTTAAATGCACAATCTATTTTTTATAAACAGATAGATTTAGAAAACGTAGGCTGTCATGTCTGTTTTCCTCCTGGAACCTCCGTAACATCTAGACTACTTATCTGGTTAGTGGACCCTGCGTGGTCTGCATCCTGTGTTCCTCTGAAATGCAATTCGAGGGTCCTTGTGCTTCAGGCCTCACTAGTACCTGTACTCGCACTAGTGCTTCAGTACTAGCACTCAACAATGCCCGTGTCTGAAATTACTAGAAAACTGGACATAACATGTATATCTGTTATAAGATGTTGGGCAGTAGGCAGTGCCCAGGTTCTAATGCTGAGTGTCATTCAGAAGTGTGCCATGTTTCCTGACCCTAGCTCGACAGTTTTGGCTCAGATGCTGTTGCCCAAGGGGACAGGTAAGCCGTAAAACAAAGAACTCCTAGGTTGTTCCCAAAGGAATTGACTTTATTTCCAATAGAGTGTGGAAAAGTTCAAACCTGAGGGCACTCTCAGATACAGTGGCCATTGTGGAAAAAGCATTTACGAGGAGACTGTTACTTTCACTAGAGAGATAAGTAATATCAGGAACTAAGGGATTTGCCTGAGGCCAGTTGATAGTGGGAGACTTAGGACTGGCATCTTTGATTTTGAGTTCTGTTTACTCAAATGTTTAACAAGTTTGAGTTGAACCCTACCACATGTAACGAACACTGCACTCAGGTTTGAGAGTTTAGTGGAAACAGGGTTCCTTGGCCACAGAAATGGATCTCGTTTTCTGTCTTAGAATACAGTGGGAACACGAACATCATTTTAACAACCACCGCTGGGTGTGTGCTACAGTGGAAGGAACCGGGTGGGGATGGCATCAGAGAAGGCTTTCCTGTGCCTGTGGCAGGTGAGCTGAGGTCAGAAGGAAGGTCAGGCCAGGTGGGGAGGAACTGGAGGAGCATTTCACGGGTAGCACGGCAGCAGCTCTGTGGCCGGAGGCAGGGAACACTGCCCTAGAACAACAAAAGGTGGACCCACTGGGCTGGCCCATCCCGCTACACCGCAACTCAGATCGTGAGTCTTTTTAAAACCAAGCCTTTGGTTTTCCTGCATATGAATTGTCTGGCTCAGATAAGATAGCATTTATTTAAAATTCCATATGTCCCATGTCTTTCCACATATTTGTTATTGCTTTGTAAGCATCACTTTTCAGTTCAAAGCTTTTGAAATGAAATAAATAATAATCAAGAATGATATCATATCTTCCTTTAAATCCTATGGATTAAGAGTCTGGAATAGTGTTTATGACATTCTTAGGCAATATTTCCATTTAGTTATGGGAGATTACTATATTCTTTAAAAAGCCTCAATAAAAAAATAAAGTATCCAAATTATGAAAAAATTCTAATGTTAGGCATTTTTGTGCTGCGAAATGGAGCAGCCCCAAATTTTCATTCAACTTTGATGTTCTTACCAGCATCTTATTTTAATATACTTTTTCTTTATCGTTAGCCAGCAAATGCAGAGCAGCTAAAATACAATGTTAAGGACTCAGCAGTGCGTAGCTGATTGAATCACCCGTAAACAAAACACAGTGTTTCGTTTTCCCTGAAACTGCAGACCTTGTTTCTGCAAATATAGATCCAGATCACGGAGGCAAAAAAATCGGTCTGATCCTGAGAATTTTGTTGTTTGTCCCTCCCCACCCCCCAATTTCTCTATTGTGTTGTATGTTCCTTTCACGTTCTCTTCCAACAGTTCCTCGAAAACGCTGGGTGAGTCTAACGAACAAATTGTGAGAGCAGCCACTTTATGTATTCTACAAATGTGAAACTGATTTGAAGTGAGAGCACATACAGAGCGTTTAGAAATGAATTTACATGGAATCCACAAGCAGAAGAAACTAGAGCTCTATCTTTTAGCATCTAATATGTAGACTCATGTAGCAATATCTGTACTGATCCATAGAAATATTTTGTTGAGCCAGAACCTTTGACTCAGCTTCCCTTTATGTTAATATTATATACACACACACACACACACGCACACACACACATATGTTTATGTACACCATAAGACTCTTATTAAAGCTAAGAATTTAAATCCGTATAATACTGTTAACTGAAGTACAGAATTTTCAGATTTTACCAATTCTGTCATTAATTTCTGTTTTTCTGGCCCAGGGCCCGGTTCAGCACCCTCCACCACATTTAGCTGTCATGCCTCCTCAGTCTTCTCCATCTGTGACAGTTTCTCAGTCCTTCCTTTTCACCGCCTTGACACTTTTGAAGAAAATTGGTCACTTATATATAGAAACCCTTTTCTTTAGGACTACATAAATTTTATATGAACTCTTTTTTTATTTTTTAATTATAGTTATCCCATTTCCTCCCCATTACTCTCCCCTGCCCTCCCCATCCTCCCTCCCACATTCAACCCTCCCCCCTACCATGTTGTCCTTGTCCATGGGTCCTTCATACATGTGGAAAGTCTCTTGAGTTGGGTTTGTCTGATGTTGTGTCAAGGGTAGGTTAAGGTCATTCTTCACTGGGAATGACAGCACAGAGGTGATGTGCTCCCTCATCAGTGCGTCCTCTCAGGGACATGTGATGTTGATGTGTGATGCTGGTGATCTTAACCTTGATCACTTGGCCGAGGTGGTGTCTGCCAGGATTTTCTACTGTAAAAACACTATTTTATTCTTTGTAATTACTAACTATTTGTGAGGAGGTCCTTTGAGAGTTTGCAAATGCCCCCTTCCTGCAAAAGTTCTCCTTGACCTGAGTATCCGTCAGTGTAGCTCGCCTGCAGCAGTGATCATCGCTGTGCTCTGCAGGTGACTTTCTATTTCTCTTACCCCTCCTACATTTACTGATGAGAATCCTCCTGTAAGGAATAGTCCTTCCTCTCCATTTATTTTTATAGCTATTTATTCATTTATACCAGTGTGGCCTCACATATTAATATATTTAGGGGGTATTGTAATCCAGTACTATGCTTCTTTATTTTGTTGCTCAACTTGTTCCAGCTTGTAGGGGGAACTCTCTTACGTTGGCTTCTGTGCACTTTCTGTATGTCCTCATTCTTTTTTTGAGAGCTTTCCTTTCTGGTACTCCAAGATGCTCCAGGCTTACCTCTCCCCTGTGCAGGGAATTAAGCAGAGTTCAAGTTCTGTCTCCGCATTGTTTCTAGAGTTTGCTCATCAAAATAGGGTTCACGGGAGCAAAGATACAAACAAGATGCTGCTGACTGCTTGTTCTGATCCATACACCAAGACCTGAGAGCTCTTCTTTTTGTGATATATCCCTCTCCCTTGTCCACATTGCAGTGCTTCCCACTCTACCCTCAATCTTTTAACGACTAGACATAACTTCGAAAATGAGGGAAAACTGATGCGGCACACACCTCTTCAGACTTGGTTCTGCCATAGAGGAGTGCGATGAGGGGGAGACTGTTGCAGTGCACCCTGGGCTCGCAGCTTCTTATTGATTATGGTCTGTTTGATATCAGAACGGGGGCAACAAGCAATACCAAAATGCCATCATGCTAGAGCAGAAAGTTTTCTTGATTCAAACCTGGTAAAAAATCAGGAAGGGGCTGGAAGCTGAGCATCAGTGGATCTAACTAATGACTTTAAAAAGTTGCTGCTAAAACAGGGGACAGGGAATGGAAAAAAAGGGCATTTCTACAGACTGTGTGCTGATGAACACTGGCTTTGTCATGCTTGCCTTGTGTAATGATGAGTAAGAAGAAAATTTTAATGTGAATTACATGAAAAATATTGTAGAACACAATAGACGCCATAGAATCTTTCATAAGATTAGTTGCAACATCCAAAAGAAAATTTCAGAAAAATTTTTGGACGTGAGCCTTCAAATCAAGAAGTTAGAGAAAGAAAAATAAACAATAAAGCTAATGAATGAAAAACAGTTGACAAAATAAGAAAAACAGAATTAATCTAGAAAAGGGGAAAAGTTCAAATTGAAAAGTAATTTCAGGTTTTGCTTCTTTCATAAAATTAAGAAGTCTACTGACTATGAGGGAAGACATAAATACAAGTAATATTGGGAATAAGAATTGGAACATAAATATGGATGAGGTTGAAAGAATAAAGAAGTGTTAAATAATAGGAAAATTTAATTGAAAGGATTAATTTTAACAATGATATTGTGTCAAATTAAGAAGAATGAAAATCTAAAGACAATAAACATAGTTGAAATAAAAAATGTTGTCAAAATTAGTTTTCCCAAAATGTGCTGGTCCAGGTGGTTTGACAGATCAGAAGATTCAGGCTTTCAGTGAACTGCAATTCCCATTTATGGGAAAAATTTCCAGCATATAAAAAAGAGAACGTTTCCAATTTACTTCATAAAGGCATCATAACCCTACTATAAAAATGTGGTAGACATAGATCCCAAAGGCCAACATGCTTCTGAATATCAATACAAAAATATGAGAAGGTATTAGCAATCAAATTCTTACATATATTAATGATCTGCTTTATTTTAGGTATATGGAAATGTACAGCAATAATTTACCTCATAAGTAAATGAGAGGAAGAAAGCTCTTATTGTCCAGTGATAGATGCTAAAAATGTATTTAGGAATATACTTTATTCCTAATTCAAGCTCTTAGTAAACTGAAAACAGACTTTTAATGATACCAAAGACTCTCCACATCACACATTCCACCCAACAGGTACTTACAGGTGAATTAATCTGTTAGTTATAGGTGACTAAATGTAGAATATGAAACCACAAAATACCAGAAGACAATGTGGTTGTGTAATTATATAATTTGAAAGCATGACGTCAAAAGCAGAAACCAAAAGGTTTGAGTGGGTTGACTATGTGATTGTTGAAAAATTCTTTACCACCAAATATAAGGAAACAAGGTATATGTATGAACAAAGTAAAGGCAAACATTACACCAAAAAACATGTATAATCACCCATCCATTCATGTAAAACGGTCTCTTACAAATTGATGAGTGAAAGATGAATAAGAAATTCATGAGAATGTACTTCACAAATGGGAAAATACCGTTGTCCAATAAACATGATAATCTGTTCAATGACTAGAATTAATCGTTAAATGAGAGCTGTGGTGACAAATAATTTTTTTGTCCACTACAAAAATATCAGCAAACATGAAAAAGAATTTTAATGTGCAACATTGGTAAGAGTGTAAGGATACCATTT
>VMDR010012422.1:0-26610 GCA_007922815.1 Macrotus californicus | reverse complement strand
GTGTTTTGCAAGCTACAAAGTCATCTAGGTCCTGGAGCATGAAGTGAGATCAAGAGTCCAAGACAAGACTGGCATCCTGACATGTGTCTATGAACAGTGACCTTCATTCAGAAGTAGCTATGTCCTTTGCTTTACCAAAGAGATGACGCTGGCTGCTTAACTGTAGAAATAGGGTGAACTTTTCCATTTTAGTTTAGATCTTTGTTTACCAGCAAATTCTCTCCCAAATTTAAGAAAAATGTCAATAATATACAAATTCTTCAAGAGAATTGAGAACAAAAGAACATCTTCCCATTGTTTAAGAAAATCAGCATAGCCTTCATAAGAAAATGTTGTAAGTAAATCAAGGCAAAGAAAAAGCATACAACCAATATCATACAATTTATAATTAACTTCCTTAACTGAATTTATATTCAATTTATTTGAGTATAAATTCAAAACTCCTAAACTGAATATTAGCAAAATGAATCCTGTAACATGTAATAACCAAAACAAAGTAGATTTATTCCATGAATACAAGATAAGTGTTTAAAGATTAATCAATATGATTCACTATATTAACAAAATAAATAAGAAAAATCAGACCATCATCTCTTTAGATGCAGAAAAATGTTTGATACAAGTGAGCACCCATTTGTGATTTAAAAAACAATATGGATAGAAAGGAACTTCCTTAATTTGATAAGTGATATTTATAATAAATCTATAGCAAATATCGTAGTAAATGGTAAATAGTGAAAGCTTTCCTTTGAAATCAAGAACCATGCCAGGATGACCACTACTATTTCTTCTACTCAAAGGGGCTGGCTGTCAAAGCGAGGACACCAAGGCAAGAGAAAGTAATAGACTCTCTAGACTGGGAAGTGTAGTTAAGTGGGTTTGGAGCTTCATCTAGACCACAGGTGGCAAGGCCCACAGGCCAAATCGGGTCCTCCACCTTGTTTTACCTGGCCCAGCACCTTGTTTCTACCTGGAGACAGCGCTGAGCTCTTGCTTAACTGTTAAGGAGTAGTTACATTTACAGTCCTAAAACGACATTCGGCCATTTGAAGGCAACTTCGAGGCTGATGTGGCCCCCGATGAAAATGAGTTTGACACCCCTGAATGCCATCTCACTTTTACTGCTTCATGAGCACCAGCCAACACAGAGCATCCCCATTCCTTTGCTGAGGCCTTTCTCACACTGCTAGAATCAGTTCTCCTGCCTTCACGGTGGGCTACAGGTGACTGGCTCCTGGAAACTCACTTACCCCTGGGAGTATCCCTCAACCACAGATGCACAGGCTCATTTTAAAAACATACCTTAGGTCGCTTATCCCTTTGATGTGATCATTCTAATCCACATTTTCTACATTGAGTAGTGAATTCACCAATGGGATTAGGCTTTCGAGGTAACTTTTGGATAGGGAACTCTTTCTTAGCTGTCTTCTTTCCTATTTTTACTCCCATACGAGTGTTTCCTGGGATCGACTCTCAAGTAAACCACTTATACTCGAATCCACGTCTCAGAACCTGCTTATAGGTAGATCTAACCCTCAACAGCAAGGTGAGTAATGACAGATAATAACAGATACTTTAAAAGAGTGTAAAAGTATCTGCACAGTGGGAAAATATACTTGTAAAACGTATCTCTGAAAAAAGGTTTATGTCCAGAATATAAAAAAATACTGTCACAAATCAGTAAGAAAGATAGAAATCAATAAAAAGACATAGGCAAGAGACTTGACTAGATAAAGCCTCTACCCAAGTGGTCAATAAATGAAGAAAAAGGTATGAAACCTCCTTCATAATCCAGGAAATATCAATTAAAACTGCAGCAAAATTCAATTATACAGGGTAGGACAAAAGGGGGCTTACAGTTGTAAGTGTGCAAAGTAGAGTTTATTCTTGCATTATTAGTTATTGCATTTTCCATACAAACAACTGTAAGCCTACTTTTGGCCCACCTTGTACACTCACTAGAGTGATCACAGTTTTTAAATCAACAGTAATAGTGCTGCCCTGGCTGGTGTGGCTCAATGGGTTGAGTGCTGGCCTGCAAATGAAAAGGTCACCAGTTTGATTCCTGGTCAGGGCACGTGCCTGGGTTGTGGGCCGGGTTCCCCATTAGGGCTTGTGTGAGAGGCAATCGATTGATGTTTCTCTTACACATCGATGTTTCTCTATCTTTCTCCCTTCCCACTCCTCTAAGAAGCAAATAAAATCTTTAAAAAACTAAATAGTGACAGTGTTAGCAAGGATTTGAAGCAAAAGGAAATTATGCTGCTGACAGAGGAGTAAATTGGTGCCACCACTGTAATAATACTATTTAACGATAACCACTAAGGCTAAACACATGCATTACTATGACCTCACAGTTCCACATTTGGTATGTGCCTAAGAGAACTTTCAAAAGGTACATACAAGTCATCAGAGTAACATTCTAATAGTAGTCAAAAACTGAAAACAACTCCAATATCCATCAACGTTCAAACGAGTAAATAGGGTATATCTCCACAATGGTATACTTCACCGCAATGAAAATGAGCAAACTCAACTACACTCACCAGTCCATGAGCAGCTGCTTGTCAGGACTCATGCTGTGAAGGCTAATTCCAGCAGGCCTGCGATTGGCTGGAGCTGTTTTCCTAAGGTACTTGCAAGGCACTAACCACTGGTCAAGGCATGATGAACTGATTAATAGTAGTATTTTGTAAATATGGCTCTGAGGAGTCTTCGAAGTGGTATGTCTCAGCTTGTCAGCATTTTTTATTGATAACATTGATATTAATGATTTGCACCTGGTCTCAGTGTGGTTCCTGGAGGGCTCTGTCCTTGGGGGTGGTGACATAGCAAGAATATGCTTATGTGACCAGCAGGTATAAGAAGCACCAGCTGAAACTCCATTTTGGGATCCCCAATCAAAAATATTCTACACTTACATTGATGGTCCAGAAGAGAAGGTACGTCCAATAATACCATGCATAGGCAAGCCACCTGGAACCTACATGTGGCCTCTCTGGACACCTTGCTGGGAGACACCCTTCAGCTATGATGCGCAGCCTTACTTTGATGCTGCAGTGATACTGTATGCTTTTCTGTGATGAACTGTGAATTTGTAAGCCTTGCCATTTCAGGTCCTATGGGTTTCTCTTAGCAATTCAACTCTAATCGCCACCATTAGTGCCTGAGTCCACAGGAGACAAGGAGAGAAACTGAGAGTAAACATTTAGAAACTTTATTTGACCAAGTAATTTCGTGTCTTTTGCATCTAATAATTTAAAAATTGGATATGGATTTTGTTTGTCTCTGTTTTGTTTTTCTTTCATTTTTCCAGTAATTGAATTTTACTGCTTTTCCAAAAGCATGTGTTTCATAAAACTACATCTTTTCGGTATTTCGTTTTAATTGTATTTTTTAAACCAATGGGTTAGGAACAAGCTGAGGCTCCACTTCAGTTTGAGAGGCAGTTTCACACTGATGTACAGTTTGTGATACGTTGTGACACGGTACATCTTTCTTCTCCACATGTTTGAGTATGCTATACAGCACAACAACAAAAAAGGTTTATAATAAATAAATTCCATAAGCCTTGTTCCCATGAATCTCTTTCCAAATCCCCATACTATTTGCTTGCTCTCTCCTTTGTGTTCTCTGACATTTTAGTCCAGCTGCCACCATCCTGGGCTATAAATATTGCAAACCGAGGTGTTATCACAAAGGACTCTAAGCTCTCAGTGCCAAGCCTGGATTTTGGTGTACAGCTTCGTGCCTGCCACGTTGCATGTATTCAGTAAATATTTGCCGAATAAACAAATGTTTTCTGGCCAGTGTGTGTTGTAAACACTCTAGCATCTACATGACAGCCTCTCATTTTTCTTATTAAACCTGTCTAAGCCTGTCAGCAAATTTACTGAGCATCTAGTATCTGGCATGTGCAGGGATATGATACAATATCATGACAAGCATTTGGCTAGGCTTCAGAAAATATATTTATACCCAGTTACAAATACATAACTTCATTCTTTTTTCTCTCCAGCCCAAATATCCTCATCTAGAATTTGGACACAACTTGGCTCCTCTACCACAATTAAGAAACTAGATAGGAAGGTAGCTTGACAAATTTTAGGTATCACCCAATAAAAGCACAGGTTTAACGTGATGGTGTGGTGCCAGTCAGGAGTCTAGAGGTCACGAGCAACAGCAGCGTGACCTGATTTTGAGTTAGATACAACCTGTAATCGTCGGCACCTTTAACATGCAGGTCCTGTGCCAGAGAACGGAAATCTGATGGTAGGAGGTTTACAGTCTAGTTTGACCTCCTCTAGGCTTCCTCTCACTAACACCTCCTGAAAGAAAGTCTTTTGCTCAAATACTAAATCTGTAGAGTTTTGCTGTATTTCTCCGTTTCTATGTGAGATCTCTGGCTTGCTAATCCAGCAGCATGCATTATTCCCCTCCAAGTAGATAGAAATCCTATAAAGTAGAAAAATCCTTCCATTTAGGCTGCTTAGACTTCCAGCTCACATGCCGAGCCCTCCATCCCCACCAGGGCCCTCCTTGTTATGCATGCTGGGTACCAGGGCATTATCGACAGTGCTATATTGGTGTTAAATGTGATGCAGACCTGCTTCCTGATGGATTGAGGCCAAGAGAGAAAATACTAAAAGTCTGAAGCTCACCACATAAATCAGAAACTACTTCATGTTGTGACCATGATAAATAGATCTGAAAATATCTACCAGGAATAGTTCAGAAGAGTCTTGGGGCACTGTGTTACACCTGAATTAAAAGGCAGCTTTGCTAAAAAGGAACTTTTTCTCCAGGCCAGTACGCTGTTGTTTTTTTGTTTAAAAATGAAGTGTAGCAAAACCCCTGTAAGTCACTAAAGAGAGCTTACAGTTGAAACTCAGGATGCATTTTGCTAACGGGTGGCCATCACATTAGGGGGATAGGAAAGAGAGGTTATTTTTCATGGAGAGCTAACAGATGGTACAAAGAACCTGATGTCAGTATCTTGCTGTACCAATTTTCTCTTATCTTCTCATTTTGACTGATAGCCCTCCTCTTTTAGATTCAGATAATAACCCATTAAAGATTATTACTCAGCATTGTTCAGTATTCTGGGAAGGTAAACCTTTTCTTTATTGAGTTGATTATTTGAAAGTGCCATACAATATCCCTGGTATATGTTCTGAAGACCTAAAATTATGTTAGTAAATGGGTTAACTAAAATGTCAGAATATTTGGATTTCACTAAATGTCACAAAACCATAGGTAGATTTCTGTATTGATATTATTTGTAACTAATTTCATATTTCGGTCACAAACTGATCTCTTTGGTAGACAAGCTGAACCCATTTTGTTCCTCAAATTACTGATTGAGTTCATAGATAAACCTGCTGAGTTGGGCTGGTTCTGTTTTCCCCTCCACTACAACAATGTAGAGAAAGCATGTCTAGTGCGTTAGAAAACCCAAACCCTGGACTGTGAATGTTGCCTTACCAAGCTTAAGGAGTATCTTTAACTCCCTTATTTGTTAATAATAGCATAGCAGTAATAGAAACAACCAGCACAAGGCAGTTAGGCAATGCGCTTATATTCTGACTTACCATGCAATACTGACTCAGCTCCCTGGTTCATAAAAGAGGAACAGTGCTACCTTGAATCCATTTGAAATAAGGCTAGTTACTAAGTGGAAACTGTCCACTTCATAGGAGCACGGTAACATGGCTGAAAAGTCCAGCTCTGGAGTCAACATAGTGCTCCACCACATGACTGTGGGCAAGCTATTACTGTAACTTACTAACCTTTGATTTTCTTTCTGGAACAGTGGAGACATAAACAGTAACTATCACAAGGGGTTTTAGAAATCAAACAAAAAATAATTTAAAATATAAAATGTCCATGCAATTCTTTGTAAAAATAGAAGAGCTCAGAAAATGGCAAGTTAAACTAATGCTATTGTTACTGTAAACTGATGTACAATACAGCGTTAGTGAACAGGTGAACGCAGTACGCATGAAGAGTTAAGGTGCATATTCAACAGCGGCATTATTGAAGGCTCTCAAACTCCCTTTCCAATGCTAGCTCCTGACGCGGAAGACATTGAGAAGAACGTATCATTCTACAGTTGGAAATACACCAAAGCAAAACCTAGAAGTGGCCAAGCAGCCTGGAGGTGGTGCCCAAGAGGGAAAAGCCTCCTGCCTACCAGCATTAATTGCACCAGAGCCAAAGAAGGTAATAAAAATTCACACTGAGAAACATTTAATAAAATGAAATTTTACCCAGATGATATAAATACTGCTTAAATAATTCAGAGCTTTTTAATATGTAGCTATAATTTTACTGAGAGATAATAGAGCACCAAGGGAAGGACATGCCCAAATTTGTAAGAATCATCTTGAATTCAAGACACACTATTAGATAGCAGCAGCTGCATCTTGACTGGGTAAATCATGAAGCACACAAACCCTCTTTTAAAAGACGCCCATGCAGGTTCAGGTAAAGTGAAACAATTATCTAAATGCACTTGAAAAAAAACAGTAGAAATTCATTTTCTTAAACCCTTAATTTTACTATTTATTTGCACTGGGAGAAACCACAGTATCCCCCCAACACTACTTCCACCATGACGCCCCCTCATCCACATGACCCTACTGAATTCTGAAATGTGAAGTCTCCAAACGTTCTGTGCTGCTGAGCGCTAAGAACAGCGCCAGCTCTGACCTGAACTGCCTCTCACCGCCTCCTGGGACCACGTAATGAGGCGGATTCTCACAAAGCCTCATCGTTACCTGTTAAGTTGTGGGCGAAATATCATTGAAAAAAAAATCTCTCAGCCCAGAAAACTTTTCCAGAAAAGTTGTACCAAAAAGAATAAAGTTTGATTATTAAATAAGCGTTAAATCAGAATGTGATGTATGTCACAGGTGATCGCTAAGAGACTGCAAAGACAGAATGAAATCTTATCCTGTTACACAGTCAGGAAGATACTACCCACCACCGACAAGTTCTCAGGATAAACACTAACTAGTCCTCAAGTAAGAAGACTCAAAAGCACCATTTATTACATAGTTTGTCTTGAATTTTCCTGGCAATTGGCATGACTATCCATGTAAGATCATTGGTTTGATACAAAGGAAAAATAAACTCCTCACACCTTTCTGACAGGAAGTAGTTTGTGAAGTTAGGCTCCTACTCTCCCACATCCACTGGAAATAGGGTACTATGTCCCTAGATGTTTACCTTTCAAAAAGATGGCTCCAATGTCATTAAGAAAGACAATTCTAGGTCATAAAGCTAACAAAAAGCTTTAGTTTCCAAAAAGAGTTATGTGCATTTCAAAGAAACTGAGAAAAAAAAGTTTTCTAAATTAAATGTTCTAATAAGAGGGACAGGAGAGAAGTCTCTTTGCTTTTACTCAACAGGCAAAACTAAGCCTGTTACTTTGATACTGTTTGCATGGGGACCTCTGAACTGGGTGCAGCGGTGGCGAGAGCTCCCACGCTGGTGCCCACAGGTAGAACGTGTGAGCCTGGTGCAGCGCTCTTGCCTGAGACAGTGACACAGGTGGGGACCACTCCAGTGAAGTGTATAGTGCCTAGAATCTTTGTTCATTACAATGCTGTTGAAAAATAATAAAAACCTAACATGTAGCTTAAATAAAAATGTGCATACACCGCATAATGTGTTTTAATGCCCGTTGTCAATCTTCTGGGTCATTAAGAAAATGATATTGATGTGATTATTTCTCTGCTGCTGGCCAATATCCCTTTTTATCCCCTGGGAGATTCTCAAACACTTCTTTTCTATATGTCCTGGATTCAGATTTTTTTAAACCAGTGTATGAAAGTGTAACTCTATCCCACAGCACTTTTAGTTAGGAAAACCAAATGAGAGCCAAGGCAGGACCATGCTTCTAAAGTTAAAATGAAGTATTACTATTCCTCCAAATGAAATGGCTTGTGATAATTCAAAGAATGGTCACTCCAAAAGACACATCAGGCTTTTGAGCACACTATAGACACATACATTTAAGCTGAACATCAGAATAGGTGCTGTTTCCTGAGAACGCTGATTAAGTGGGCTTGTAAGAGGCAGGCTGCGAAAAGCCTTTCCTACTGTAACGCACCCTCTTCCTCGCGGAAAACACCTGAAACAGCAAGAGCTGTTTCCGTCTTGGTGTCTGTCCTTCGAAAACTGCATTTACTATGTTTCTCGTTCACAGCAATGTTTCTCTCCCTTTCTTTCTCCCTTCTTTCCCCTCTCTCTTAAAAAAAATCAATAAGCATGGCCTCAGGTGAGGATTTTAAAAATGGCAAATTCTGATTAAGCAGAATGTACATTTGGTCCCAATGTTCTGTTTTTTTTTTCTAAGCACATTCCTGGAAAAAGTAAAGTTTACTATTCATACTATTTTTTGTTATAGCAACAGAATAATCTGTATGGTGTTGGCTAGGGTTTTCATCAAACTGGTGTCTGGGGATCACATGGGTGGAGCAGAAAGGCCCCTGGAATCCACACACCACGCAAAAACTCTGATGTATATAAGGGCAGTCAATCAGTCTGGCTGTTGCTTACAAATTATAAAGATACCTACCTAAATATCAGCCACCAGGATAAACTTAAATATTTTTCCTATTGATTCATCACACCAAATGTTGACCAAGCAGAATACCATTTTGTCATCCAATAAGTTTTAATGAAAATACCCAGGAAAAGATATTATTCCTAAGATATATACTGGTAATAAAGCTTATAAAATGTGGTTTGTAAACACACCAGCAGTAATGCAGCTTCCAACAGATGGTGAATACCAGGCTGTACTTAGTTCAATTTTTATGATAAGCTCTTTGATAATACCAAGAATAAGCTTCACAAAGGCACAGTCGGCAGTTGGAAAGGATTAAAGGGCTAAGTGTGTATTCAAGGTTGGTCTAAATGGGTCTTCTGAGCACTTCTGCATGAATGGCTTTTGGGATTCCCACTGGACCTCATCCCACAAACAAACTGCAATGTTGCACAGGGCCCATCACACTGGAAGGATGAATGCACAGACAATGCCCTGGGAATAAAGGTCCTCTCGTGACAAATGCCCTTTCCAACTTGTGTTTCAAAGAGGAAGCAAAAGCCATTAAATTCAGTGCATTTCACTGCATGTTGCATTCATTCTTAACACAAAGATGCTCAAAATATAAAGGAATCCATCATAATCCAGAAAGGGCTCCTTTGGAGAGGGAATGGAATTTAGACATGCAATGTTTGTTTTTAAATAAATTAACAGGATACCAGTTGTCAATTGCACTACTTACTGTTTACTTACTCTTGATGGTCAGTCTAAATATGAACATGAACAGTTTGCCCAAGTCCAATGTCAGTAGAATGATTATGAAAAAATCTCTGTAATGTTCATACTGGAACCTGGGAATGCTACGGTCAGAGACATCAGCAGCAACTCAGGATCCAATAATGTGTGTAGGTAACAAAGATCGGGCAAACTTCAACACCTTCACATGCCTTTTCTCCCAAAAACAAGAGTTTTCCTACAAGAATGTGCAGGACACTCACTAAAGGGTAAAAGAAGCCCAGGGTAGAAGACAGGGTCAGAATACCTAGTTGATTTCAGGAAGTTTAATGTCTTATTGCTGATAAAAAAAATTCTAGAATTGGTTATTGAATATACAGATTATAAAGGTAATTAGTCACTGGGAGAACTAACCTAAAGTAAGGAAAAAAGCAGGCAGAACTCACTACGGCTAGAGAACAGCAGTGTGTTCTATGAGGTAAGGGCCTCTGTGTCCTCAGGAACTGTGTCTGAATCCTAGCTCAGCCACATACTAGATGGCTGACCTCACACCAGTTATTAGCATCCCCAAGGCTCATTCTTTTCATATGTGAGATCACTGTAGTTAAGTATAATTGTGTTCGGGATTAATATTTTAATGAGTTCGTGATTGTAAAGAGTAGAACACACCATATCCTCTGACTATGGGGAAATAACTATTATTAACAGGCAAAACCATTCACAAAAGGAGAGTTACAGATTTTAGGAATAATTGTGAAGAAACCGAAGGGACGCTTGAACTACCGGAGGGCCTGATTAGTATTTGTATGACGTCATTCACAGTCACAGAGAAAGGAGGTGGTGACTCATGTGGTTTGTCCTACTTCACAGAAGGGCTATTTAGACACAGACGTTCTCTTAGCCCAGGTATCCCACTTAGCGGGGCTGATACTTTCCTTCTCCTGCTTCCAGATTACCACCATTCTATAATATCTTGACCTATACTATGAACACATTTTAAATGCTAGTCAATTGTCACTACTGATCTTTCTACCTCTGAAACTTGAAAAACCTGGAAAAGAATATCTATCAGAAAGGACTGATACATTTTAAGTCAGTGGAGAGTCTAAGATTGAGATTTTTTTTTTAGTGGCATGTTCCCCTGTGCCAATAAAGATTGTTCTGTGAGGTCCGCTCTCCTAAAAAACATATCAAAAAAATCTATAAAAGTAGCTTGGCTGCATTTATTTCTCTTGTTATCCTTAGAAAAATGCTTAGTTCTGAAAATCACAAGCTTGTAATAGTTTGCTATTTTTAAACAAAATTCAACTGAGTAAATTTTAAAGATCTAACTGGCTTTATTCAGTGATTCATGAATCAGGAAGTACCCCATCTAGCAGATAGAAAGGAGCTCCGAGGATCTGTACAAATAGAAGATTTTTACAGGCCGAAAGGGGGAAGGGAGAATGAAAAAGCAAATAGTTTCAGGTAAGGTCACCTATATGGTGATTACTTCATCAGTGCTGACCAGGTAATTCAAGATTGAATATTTAAAGGTTACCATCCTAGGAGAGGCTAAAACTACAATTAGGTTAGGTATTAAGTGTTGGTTTGCTAATGCGGGCTTAGCATAAGCGACTCCACTTTGGGCCTGTTGTCTATTTCTTGTTTTAACACTATGTATTCAGTTTTATCCACTGTTGGTAAGTTTCTTCTGTTTTAAAATAGAAGAGAGAGCTTTGGTGATCACGGTTACACAGTATAAAGATTGAGGCCACATGCCATCCCCTGCTGTCATTCAGGAGTTCATCTGTTCACAGCTCACCTGTTTGCAACATCTGATTGCCTCAATTACCAGCAAACTGTGATTCCCAGAACAGGAATGTTCTTCCATTAACTTCTGAAGGAAGCGGCTTGCTCAAATGCTGTGCCCTATCTATCAATCATAATGAGCCCAGATCTCTTTTCAAAAGCACTCCTGCAGTGAGAACTCATTCAAGTGTCAAAGAATGCTTCTAATTGCGAAGCTAATTTTTACCCTGGTAGACTGGAAAGTCCAAGGATTAAATTTGAATTCTCCAGATCACACTAAAACGTAAAAGTCCAGAATGTTTCCTGACTTGTAGACAAACCTGTAGATGAACGATAATCTACAACATATTAAGAGACCCCTCAAAAAGACAGAAGAGACTCTGAAAACAAAATTACTAAGACACCCTCAAGGGTGTAGATCGGAGTACCGACTGCAGGGAAAGCGCTAATGTTAGAAGTAAACTGCCCCTGTGCCCTCCAGAATGCTGAGGAATATTTGCAGCCTCAGAGTAAAAAAACAAAAACAAAAACAAAAAAATCCCACAAGAAATAAACTCCTCAGGACAGAAAAGGCAAATTCACACACAGCGGCAAGCTTGGGTATGGGTTACCCCTAGGTATTTCTTATCTCGGTGAGCAGAGAAGGCAGCGTGTGGAAGGGCTATTTCCACTGCCTTCCCATAACTCTGCCCTTCCCCTAGGCCTGTCTACCACAGCCTGGCCTGTCACCTAGGCTTGCAGTCACAGCAAAGCATCAGCACCACCGTCAGAAACACGCTTCTGAAGATTGCCAGAGGGGAAGGGGAGTTGGAAGAAAAAGGGTAAAAAAGGGGAAGAGATTAATTGAGTACAAAGTGGCAGTTAAAACTGTCATGGGTATATAAAGGAGAGCATAGGGAATATAGTCAATAATACTGTAATAACTATGGATGGTGCCAGGTGGGTACTTGAAATATCGAGGTGGGGGGAGTCACTTTGTGAGTTATATGATTGTCTAACCACTACGCTGAACACCTGAAATTAATACACAATAATACTGAACATGTGGACGAGAAAGGAGCCACATGCTAAACCTGCCAAGCTCAGGGGAGGCCTGCATGGCCACCTTACAAACTCAGGGCCCTAAGGTAGCCCCAAAGGATGGCCTGAAATTAAAACTTCCTAACTATGAGTGAGTCATGATGTGTAGTCCTGTCCTAGGCCAGTATCTTCCTTGACAAAGGTCCATCTGGACCTCAGCTGAGCCTGTCAATTGTCTTTTTGCATCTAGGATAACACACCCTTGGGATGTCAGGGTAATTCCCTTTTCCCCAGGCTCCTCACTGCACCAGAGCATAAACCAGAGCCCATCCTTGTTATTATTATTGTGTTAACTGTTAACTGCTAACTCTCCTGTATTCAACCATGTAAAACGTGTCCATTCACTTTATTTTTTATCCAATCCTAGAGATTTCCCCACACCTCCCTACTCTATCCCCAGTGGATTTCATGTGACCCCTGTACGCCTCCTCCTTTGGTTGTAATGTACGAAGTAAGGTGCAGAATGCCATTCTATGGAGCATCTTCTCAACCCATTGAGATCGTGCTTCCCAGCATTGTCATCATTTGGTCAGCATATAAACTCATAAAAAATCTTCTACAGGTTTGAACATTTCTCATGTTGACAAATGTCAGCAGTAATTTAAAAATAAAATAAAAGAGCCTTAACTGGCATGGCTCAGTTGGTTCAATTCTCGGTCAGGGGACATACCTGGGTGGTGGGGCTCAGTCCCCTGCCAGGGCGTGTGCGAGAGGCCACCAATTGATGTTTCTCTCCTTCCCTTCCCCTCTCTCTAAAAATAAATAAAATCTTTTAAAACAGAAAGAAAGAAACATGACCCTCTGTATTGACAGGGTTCAGGACATACTACCCCAAAATATGGCAGTTTGGCATATTGGATATTTCAAGCTGAAGAAATATGAGGAATAGCATGTGTAGGAAGGACTTTCTGATCTTCCCTGGAAGGACATCATAAAACCCTCATGTGACAGGTGCCCTCCGTATACCTGGAGGACAGGAACATCCTGATCTCCAAACACAAAGGGACACAGAGAAGACTCTGAATGGACAGGCCTTGCTAAGTGTCCCCCAGTTTATTACACTCAGATCATGATTTTTGCTCCATTGTATCTTTCTGCAGTTTTCCACGCTTCATTATACCTAATATAAAACACTCAGGTTTGACCATCTTGGGGGGAGGGTCTTCATTTCCTCATGAAGACTTGTGGGTCACATAAAAGTTCATTAAATAAATGCATATTCTTTTCTCCTGTGCATCTGTCTTTGTCAGCTTCATTTTCAGACCCAGTCAGGGACCTTCAAAAGGTCTCTGTCATCTCCCAGCCCATGTTTCCACCCCTACCTTCTACTTTAAACCTCAGCACTGCCTGTAGTTTCCTAGCAAACCAGGTAGCTTCATGAATATATGAGATACACTGGTCTCCCCAACTCTACTGCCTTGGCCTACCTTCATCTTCCTTCTCTGCTTGGCAGATTCCATTCAGACTTGATCTCCAGGAAGCCTTTCCTGACATGTCCCCACCCATGCATACTGAGCTGGACCTCTGTGCATCCTCATCACTGTCATATTAGTTGAGTTGTATGTCTCTACCTTTGAGACCATGGATTCTTTGAGTGCAGAAAGGAACTGTGCATTACCACCTTGTACCTCTACTGTCTGGCACATGAAAATGTGCAGAAATCGAATGATCTATTACCTGTACCACCTTAAGTGGTGCCAGGCTTGTGGCCAGGGAAGCACTTGTCTCACACACAAGTGGGATAAACTGTCTGTTGTCACAGTAGTCTTCAAAGGCACATTTCCTCTAAAGCCCACTATTGTAGACTTATTAGTGCCCACGATATGGGCACTAATCATCCTGGGGAGGGAGGGGGACTCGAAACCTTAAGAGCAGGATTAGAAGGAAGACCAAAATCCAATTTGCAGGGATACGGAAAATAAAACCTAAATTTGCAAGTCCACACCAACATTCAGTTTAAGTCAAGGCCCGTCAAGAATCCTTTTGGGCGAATCACAAAATCAAATCAGCCAGCATCATACTATCTTTGATATAAACCCAGACGAACTGGGCTCTGGCCTCAACAAAGAAACACACCCACACACATCTATATACACTTCTTCAGGGAAAAAGGGACTGGAAAATATAACTCAACCCGGGCTTTAAAAGAGAATAAATTAGGTTAACCAACAAGTGGGCTAATAAGAAAATCCACCAGGAACTGCAAATGTTATTAGCACTGATACTAATTCTAGAACAGAAACCTGATTTTATAATCATAGATGATCCACAAAGCCAGGTTCATGAACCAACTCGGCCAACTAATAGTAGAATCCACCTGTGACCTCCTTCCTCAAGATACTCCCTTCTACACCAGCCTCGAGAGTAGACATAATTAACACACATACTTAAAAGCTGTGCTTTTGCTTCCATGAAGTCTAGGAGATGAATCTCTTGCCGCTCCTGTGAGAGAAGGGAACAGTAAGGCTGTGCATTTCCCAAGCACAGTGAGGGTGTTAAAAAGTCTCTGGAAGCCAGAAAACATGAGAAGTATTAACAAACGTTCATTACAAATGCCTAATATGTGTACTCTTCAAAACCACCCAGTGATGAAGGTATTACCCTTCAAAATGTCCAGAAGAAAAAAGTAGGGCATGTGGAAACAGGTTACAGTGCTGGTAAGTAACAAGTAAAAGGATCCAAGTCCTTTCACTGCAGACCTCACAGTTCTTGCTGTGGTGTGTGCCGTTTCCCTGGGAGAAAGCCCAGAGGCTGCTCTAAAAAGTGATCTTAGAAAGGAAAAATCAAAGAGAATGCCAGAAAGACCACGCCTGTCTTCCCTAAACTTCCACGAGGACCAGGAAGCGGAGTTTATGCCTACTTTAAACAGAGACACTACAGCATCAGGTAATACCTCAATTACCCGCAGCTCTGTGGATGCCCAATCAGTGGGGCTTCACAAGTGCCCTCTTCTCACCAGTGTGCATACCCCTAAGCATTTCGCCTTACACATTTAAGGATAGACATTAAAAAATGCAAAGGGATAAAACGCTAACATTTTTCCTCTACAATGTGGGAGAGATATGTGAATTAAAATCATCGGGCAAATTTTTTCAAAATATAAAGCTATTCTCTCCTTTCTTGTCTGAAGGCCACTGTTATAAATGTTTGTGTCCCATCATCCCTAGATTAAAACTTGATGCCCTATCTCCTAATGTGGGGTATTAGGAGGTGAGGCCTATGGGAGGTAACTAGGGTTAGCTGAGGTCACAAGGGTAGAAGCCTCGTGAATGGGTTAGTGCCCTTATAAGAGCCAGGAGAGATCTGGCTTCCTCTCTGCTCTTCCCCCTGTGAGGATGCAGGAGAGCTGTCTTGTTTCCAAGACAGGAAGTGGGTCCTTGCCAGACATTGGATCTGCCAGCACCTTGATCTTGAACTTCCCAGTCTACAGAACTGTGAGATATAAATATTTGTTACTTAAGGCACTCAGTTTACAATATTTTTGTTACGGCAGATCAACTGATTACGACAGTCCCTTTCTCCCTACCCAGTTAACCACCAATCAATCTAATTTATTTACCTATATATGTCACCTGGTAATTTTTCTGCCTACCTCTCTCTCAGCCGGGGCTGAGAATTAGAAGATCTGAGTTCAGTTCTATCTGTGTGACTCCAGGCAGGTTACTTCCCTGATCTGTCTCAAGCTCCTTAATAATAATAAAGGAGGGAGAGTGGGGTGAAAAGGGTGAAGATATCTCCTCATTTTTTTATCTTCTATCACTTCCTTCTTATCCTGGCTAACTCTCAGACCCACTAGGAGCAACATATGGGATGACGCATACAGAAACACTGTAACACACAACGTCTAAGTAATGCAGCATTATTTAAATCTACATCCAGCCGGTCTTTTTTTTTTTTTTTCATTCCCAGAACATTATGGGCCCAGCCAAGGGTTTTCATGCCCTCCCCCTACCCAGTAACTATGGTAGATGTTGATGATGGGAAACATATGAAAGAGAATATAAGGTGAAGAGAGAGGGTATGTCTGGAAAAGTCTTGTGATTTGAACCCTTCTGTTCCAGTTCCCTAGAGATGATACTTGGGTTTCTGGTTCCCGTGGAAGGCATCCCTGTTCTTGTGAGCTTTGCAATGAAACTTTGATGGGAGGAGAGAAGTCACATTTATGTCTTTCTTTTCAAACACCAGGTTCCAATCCATCTCACATTCTAGCACTTATGGAGACTGATAGGAGCAGGAAGATAAGTCACTTCACCGGTGACAATGTGGGCCTTCCTTTTAATTTAATTATCAGGATCGAAAGGATTTTTTCCTGGTAACAAATCATCAGGCCCTTCCCCTGTGCTGGTTTCACACTAGATTAAGCCCCCTCATCCTGCAGGGTGCATTACATCCACACCTTCACAGACAGGAGACTCGATTTGTTTTGGGTCATTTGCACACCTTGCTTTGATGGTAGCCAGTTATTTCCTGAGGAGACTCTCAGTACATATTTAGGGAGTGATTCTGTCATGTCTCGATTATAGATTCCACTTGAGCAAAGCTGACATTTCTAAAACTAGGAAAAACTACTAACCTTTGCTAAGAAAAAAATTACTTTAAACAATAAATGTTCCTGTAATGAAGAGTTCGCAACCCCCAAATACACATAAGCACTTTTTTCCTTGTTCGTCTTAATAGAAGGGCACAAAGCAGGGCATGTGGCTCTCTAAACAATTCCTATATATAGGAACAATTTTGAACAAAACCATGGACTGAGACTAGATAAACCGTTTTAACCAGAGGGGACATTTTTTCCCTTGCCTTTTGGATCATCACACTCCCATCCCCCATGTCCAGGATGCTGCAGGCAACAAGCCTCAAGCTATGGCTGACCCTTCTGTACTGTGGACAGAAGAGACTTTCACTCATGCACATATTTATTTTTTAAAAAAGTCCTCTCCCTGGCTGGTGTGGCTCAGTTGGCTGGAGTGCCATACCGTGGACCGAAATGTTGCGGGTTCACCTCCTGGCCGGAGCACATACCCAGGTGATAGGTTCAATCTCCAGAAGGGGCACATACAGATGGCAACCAATCAATGTTTCTTTCTCTTTCTCTCTCTCTCTCTCTCTCCTCTCTCTCTCTCTCCCTCCCTCTCTTTCAGCAATGAAAAAATATCTTCAGATGAGGATTATAAGTAAATAAATAATCCTCAAACAAATGCAAGTACTTAGGTCCAAGGAATCAATAATTTAAGGAGTATTTTCGGGGGAGGGAGTGGGGGTGGGAATCCCAGTGCCTTTGAGTTTGCTCTTGTCTAGCAACTGGTTCTTCTTCATCGTCCCCATGTCATGTCCAATGGTAACAAAGAATTTGGCAAAATTTCTGGAACTCCAGCCCTTGGGAAATCTGGATCTAACTTGAAGTACAATTAGTAGCAAGAGTCTTTGGACAGCACCAAGATTCACCTCTCGGAATCAGCTGCT
Organism: Macrotus californicus; assembly: GCA_007922815.1. NCBI lineage: Eukaryota > Metazoa > Chordata > Mammalia > Chiroptera > Phyllostomidae > Macrotus > Macrotus californicus. The sequence goes on along the minus strand of VMDR010012422.1, from coordinate 8,987 downwards.
TTTCCAAGATTGTACAGCTAGTGGTAGTTAAAAAAAAAATTAAATCCAGATTTAGACACCACGTTTCATGTTTTTCCCACTATACTGCATGCTCTTACATCGTACATGCATGACAGGGAAACACGTCGTCAGTGTTACACGATGTAACAGTCATGGCCCTTTAATTGATTCATGAATGTGAGACTTCCCTCAAGAGAAGTTTGTGAACTCCTGCAGGGAAGGACACTGTCCTACCTTTTCCTTCTGTTCTTCCCCACAATGTGTGCTAGACCTTGAGGCGAGGCACAAAAGAACATTCACAAATGAGCATGAAGAGAAATGCAAAACAAACAATCGCTACAGGGTAAGCAGGTAAAGGATGCAGGAGCAGAGGATTTCAAATCCAAGGTGAGCTCCATCCAGCAGGGTCGTGAAAAAACACGTATTGTTGAGAAGAGGGAAGGGGGTGGTAACAGGCGCAGGAATGGCCGCGAGAACCACGAGTGGGGAGGAGGGAGTACAAACAAGGATTTGCATGGTCACTAGTGTCACACAGGCATCCCTGGGCCTGCGGGGGCGGGTTTGGTTTGATGCCAGCACGAAGTGAAGGAGCTGTGTTAGAATGCCATGCTGTAAAATATTCACAGCTTCTGGTGTTTGCATGGATCCCGTTGAGTTGTTCAAAATGGGTTACGCTGCTTGGTAAACTTTTCTATCAACCGGTTAGGAGGGACTCAGAGAGCATCTGCTAACTATGCATGATGTGTGTTGCGCTGCACAGAATGTCACCCCCAAGAACAAATGGCATCAGCTGCCACCATGCTGTGGCATTCCATTTTACAAAATGATATGTCATTATTAAACGGCAAGGGATATTGATTTCTCACTATGTTCCCTGCTTGCTCACTTGCTTTGGTAGCAACAACAATGCCCCTCCATGTTGAACACACAGAGGAGATACAGAAGGTTCATCCCTGGGTCCTCAGTCCTGTGTGCCTCGCTCTTTGCCCTGGCAAATCATCAAATCCCCTGACACCCGTCTTTATTCTGTTTTCTTTTTGCTTTTGCTTTTCCTTTCTGTTGAAAGATTTACACCCTGAGAAAGCTCCTCATGCAGAGCTGAGGTGATCGTGCAGGGCAGGGTGTGGTCTGAAAGTCAGGCCAGCAAGGTCGGGTCCTGGCTTTACACTCTGATCACCAAGCTGCCTCGGTTACCACATCACCTGTCTGGGCTTCAGTTCCGCCCTCCATAAAGGGAAAGGATTGTACTAAATTATTGCTAAGATCTCCTTGAGTACTAAAAATATATTATTCTCTAGTGCCTTAAAGGACTTTTTTTTTCATTCAGTAGATATTATTTACTTATTTTTCATTAGATATGTATTTATTTAGCACCTAATATATGTCAGGTATTGTTCTAAACCCAAGGGACACTGCAATTAAGCACATACACACAAATACCCTGCCCTTTAGGGCATAGCTTCTAATGGATGGAGACAGTAAAAAAATAAAAATAAAAATAAGTAAATACATGTGGTGTTAAACAGTGAGAAAAACTGTGAAGAGAAATTAATTAAGGTAAGTTGAATAATGTGTGGGGTTGTGGGAAGAGGGCTAGGGTGGGTAGTGGAGTGCTAACTTACTTTGGGCAGTCAGGAAAGCCCTGGCTGATAAGGTCGTATCAGAGTAGAGAAGAGAATGAAGTGCAAAAGTAAACCGCACAGCTATCTGGAGGAAGAGTATTCTATGTAGAAGGAATTGCATGTGCAAAGCCCCTGAGGCAGAGTGGGGTTGAAATGCCCCAGGAATCTCTTCTCAGGTGCTCTGGCCCAGGAACACATCCAGAGGCTCACCTGGATGCTGCTATGTTCCCCGACTTGCCTTCTGCCCAATTGTTGGATCAACACAGACTTGAGCAAGGTCCCAAGCAGCATTGCGAACTCTGGAAAATGCCTCCCCCTGAGCACACTGGGAGCCCACAGTGCCTTGTTCTGAAGCCTGGCCCACTAGAGAACAAGAAGAATACTTCGGGAGGGCATATGAAGCTGCAATTTCCCCTCCAGTAAATCAGTTCTCCTCTTTGCAAATAGTAAACATTATTTTTACTTAATGACAGTGCTTGTTTGTTTGTTTGTTTATTTATATGAAAAAAGCAAAGTTGAAACCGAGGCAGTCATATTTGGGAGGAAAAGCTAAAAGCAAAATCTGCTCTGAGAAGATGGGAATGGTGCTCTGCCTAAATGCCTGCCTCGGGCAGAGCATTTGTGTTTATAGCCACACAATCACCTTGTATACACAAGAGAGCTTCACTAGATTTTTAATCAGTCTTTCTGGAAAGGAGAAACCCCACTGCATGAAATGGGCCCATAAAGTATTATGCAGCTGTGTCAAGGCCTCAAACACACTGCAAAGAGATCCCGTACAGTACCTTGTAATACTAAGTGCCAAGATTAGAAGACTGTAGGATTTTTGGCTCCCCTCATGTCCAAGCATACTCGTAAAAGACTTCGAATGTCTCTGGATACAACCCCACACACAGGGAGAACAGGTGGCTGGCCACAGGGAGAACCTTGAAAAATCCAACTCCATGTTTGCATATCCTCAAATTACCTCAAACTTATTCTGATAGCCCTCTTCTCTGGATTCCTACATTTTAAGAATTATTCATTTATTTAACATTTCTCTTTAGAATTTACCAGTCACTGCTGTTGGAATGAAGATAAGGAGGAGAACACTTATCTTTGCACTTTGGGTATCTAACCTCTACCAGTGACTATACATAAGGCAAAGTGAGGTTAGATGTCATGAGATTTGCAAACCAATTGCTGTAGGAATTTAGAAAGAAAAGAAGTGCTACCGTGAGTAATCAAGTAAGGCTTCATGGAGGTGGCAATATTTTTATGAGGCTTGAGGTGAAAATACTCTGGAAAACTGAGCAGGAAAGCATGAACAGAACAATGAGTAATCTAACACTGACAGAGGAACAAACTTCAAAAAGTAGTAGAAAGGCTAGAAAATGTGAGAATCACATAACTCAGACTCTTGAATTGAAAGTTTTAAGAACTGGTCTTTAAACTACTGGTAACTGGGCAGCCTTTGAAGGGTTCTGCAGGAGTTACATAAAGACTAATATTATGACCGTGTATATATTTTAGAGCAAAAGAAACTTGAAAAAAAATCAGCACTTAAACTCCAGTAGTAGCAATGGGAATGCCAGAGAGCAGATTAAATGTAACTCTGACCTGTGTCAGCCATTCTAGCAAGATGTTAAAATGGTCACCAGTTGTTTTATGCAAAATAGTCTGCAGTAGAGATTGTTTCTTAATTTTTCCCTTAACTCCCACACTAGCACAGGATCGGACACAAAACAGATGCTCTGGAAATAACCATTGATTGGCTAACAGGAAAACCTCCTGGGTCCTGCTTAGCTTCTTCAATGAGCAATAACAGAGGGCCTTCCTTGGGATCACCCAGTCAGACAGTGGGCTGGAGCCACAGCCTCATCTGTCACATCAAGGTCACAGCTAGAAAATTCCCTCCCTGCAAACTCCACAGTGCTGGCACATGCAGCCTAAAAATGCACTTCAACCACCTTTATCCTGCTTCTTCCTCCTTGAAGAGGCAGAATGCCAGGACCCTCTGCAGCACAGAAGGCTTCTAAATTAAATTTCTGAGCAAGCTCTGGGGCCCCACTCGTGACTATGTTACCATAAAGCCAGCATTCTCAGATAAGAAGCAGAAGTGTTTATTATCTACTGTATTTCTAGTCTATTCTCGCATTTTTTCAGAGGACTGCATGTTCCTAGTAAATAACTCTGAGTGCCCGTGCCCTGCCAACTCTACATGGAACATGGGGGCGCACCCACAGGCCCCCACGCAACCTGAATGAGCGGAGATGAGACAGATGCCACGGTCCCAGGTCAGCAACTGCCCCATAATGCCGCGTATGTGAGGTGGACATGAGGGCGCGTGGCGTTTTTGTGCTTCTAAAAGCTTTACCACCCATATCCCATGAACAGCCTCAGATGAGGAAGAATTCATTTACAAGTGGTTTCAGGAGTGTTTGAGGCCAGTTTGTGAATGCGATTCTAGTCTGGTTTCCCACAACACTACGCAAGAATCACACATCACATTCATCCCTTCTTCGAGTTTCCCAGCTCTGCTGAGTAGGGTTTGAGAACTCATTATATACATTCAGCCAACAAGACAAAACAAAAACATTGCCTAAGTTCTCACGAAGAGCGCCATGAAAGGCTGGGCTACACGCACAGAAATTTTAAAGACTGGAAACGTCCAGTGTTTGCAGGAGTATGAGAAAAGAGGGGTCATCTAAATGAATACAGCTTTTTAGGAAACAATTTAATATTATTTATCAACATTACCAATGAACTTATCACTTGATCGATTCTGCTTCTAGAAATCTCTAACGGTACATGTACAAAGACTTCCATGTGACAGTGTCTATTACTGTATTATTCGGCACTTAGGAAAACATAGTGGCAAGATCAATGGTTAAATCCTGCTTCATCCATACTATGAAATGCTATACAGGCATTTTTTTTTAAATATAAGGAAGATTTTAACATTTTTATCCTATATACCTGTCTGTAGCTTTATAATTTTTATAGTGAGTATGTATTCATATATTAACTTAATTTTTTAATGTAAGAAAAAGGGATTCATAGCCAATGCTCATTCCATAGTGGTATAATTTGTAAAGGGATTTTAAATTTTTTTCCAGCTTTATTGATATATAATTAACAAATAATATTGTCTAAGCTTAAGGTGTACAACGTTATTTGATATACACAGAGGCCTGTCCAGAAAATGTCTGGCCATTGTTAATATAACGAGAATGGTTTGTGAGACATCCACGTAACCCAGCAGCCAAGAAGAGAGGACTGGAATGCGCATGAGTGGACAATGATGACGTCACTGTGCTAGTCAGTGGGGGCAGTAGACACATTAGACACAGTGAGCATGTACACTGTGTGGCTGTCACATTCAAAATGACTGAGTGAGTAGGGCCCAAATTTGCATCAAGCTTGAACATTCCTTCACAGAAACTATTTGGATGATTCAGAAGGCCACAGCTATGGGCAACTGGTGACTGGAAGCTTCATCACGACAATGACTCAGCTCATGCATCACGTCTCCTGCAGAGTTTTCTGGTGAAACATCAAATCACCCAGGTGACTCAGCCCCTCTACAGCCCAGATTTGGCACCCTGTGACTTCTGGCTTTTCCCAAAACTAAAATCACCTTTGAAAGGGAAGAAGATTTCAGACCATCAGTGATCTTCAGGAAAATACGACAAGGCAACTGATGGTGATTGGGAGAACTGTGTGAGGTCCAAAGGTGCCTACTTTGAAGAGGACTGAGGTATCATTGTCCTATGAACAATGTTTCTTCTATCTTCTATCTTCTTCAATAAATGTCTCTGTTTTCCATATTATGTGGCTGGATACTTTCTGGACAGACCTCATATTGCTAAATGATTACATAAAGGTTAAAGGTTAGTTAACACATCCATCCCCGCACAGAATGAGCCTTTTTTGGTGTGTACTGAGAATATTTAACATCTCCTCTTTTAGCAAATATCAGACACACAACACACTATTGCTAACTCCAGTCACCGTGCTATGCATTAGATCCCCAGAACCCACACATTTCGTAACTGAAAGTTTGTGCCCTTTGAACGTCTCCCAACCCCCTCCAGCCAGACCCTGGAAACCACCCATCGGCTATTTCTGCGGTTCAGCTTTTTAAGATTCCAAGTATATGTGAGATCACAAAATGCGTGTCTTTCTCTAATTTCGCTTAGCATAATGTGTATAGGACTTTTCAGATCCACATCTCAAAAGATTTAGTTCTCCCAGGACCTACACTCACGTAGAGTTCAATTTTAGCATTTTTTTTGTGGGTAAATGTGTTATGAACTCAAACACAACCGTGTTTATTTGTTTCTTCCCTCCGGAGGCCTGGCAAGACTGCCCTGACTTTGGTGTCCCCGGCAGAGGACAAATCATCTGGGTATCAAGAGGTAGCACGCGGGGCCAACACTGACTGGTTAATGGCCTGCTACTTCTACAGTCTCTCCCTCTTCTACGAAGTTCAATTTGTAACTCTTAGTCATTCACTCACTTACTGAAATCTTGAGCTCCTACTATGTGTCAAGCATGAGGTGAATAAAACAGTGTCCTTTTTTTTTTTTTTCATGAAAGATAGAAGAGGATACCAACATATAAGCACCTACTCACCGAGGGCAACACTAGAAGCCCCATGGTTCCTTGCCTGGCCTTCCCATTAGGGCCTCAACCTGATTATAGTTATGAATTGATAGTATAGGCGTTACAGAAGGTGGAGGAGGTATAGAATTAGGAGTTAGACTTTGGAATCAGAAGCAATTTCCAATGAAGTGACCATAGGGTAGCTATTAATTTTTCTGAAGCTCAATGTCCTTTTTATTATGAGTTAACACATACGGCTTCCCACACTGAGTTTTGGGGGGAACAGTCAATATACTGTATAAGGAATCACTGCATAAACTACAAAGGAGTATACCTCCCAAATGAATTATTTTAAATACATTTTCTTGCTGTGATTTAGAAGGCTTTGTGGAAAAACCCTCAACCTGTACAGGTTTCCACATTTTCAACTGACAGCACATTTTAAGGATGCCATCTCTGGGTCAAGGGTGCAGTGGAAATTACACTTCTGAGTACAGAGTAATGTGTGTAGAATTATTAGGTGTAAAATTACTTGTGTTATTAGTCAGAAGCTATTTATTATAAGTATGTGTGTGCATCTCTGAAATAAAGGTCACCTCTATAAACTACCTAAATGATGACATAGGAAGATGCTAACTAAAATGTTAAGTGAAGATCGAATGCGAAAACAAAAATCATCTGTGATATCAATTATAAGCCAGCTGTCAGACCAAGGAATCCAGAGCCACAGAAAAGATGAGGAGGAGGCCACACAGACAAAGGAGAACAGGAAAGCCCCCCAAGTCAGGGATTGACATCTGCGAGTGATCCTTCCAGCTCCCAGGAGTTGTTTCACACACCACACTCATCAGTTGGGAGAAGGGGTAAAAGTTTCCAGCAAGCCTCTTACGCGAGACTCCACAGAGACAATTTGTCTCCCTGTGGGCCCCAAAGATCCTGCTCAGATCTGCCTGTTACGTCACCTACAATGGGAGACGGAGCAGGGCAGACCCTGTCCTTCAATCCAACAATCAGGTTCTCAGGTGACCCCCTCCCTCTGACCTCTGCTGCCCTGTTCTTGTTAAAAGGAATTGAAATAAACAGCCTTCTAAAGAAATCTCCATTCTGCCTTGTGCTTCTGGAATCTAGGTGCTGGGGTAGGGGTGGGGGAGAAGAATGTCCATATTAAGAAAACTGGGGTGTTTTTACAGTCTTCCTTTCTTTCTTTTTATTTAAAAATAAAATAAAAACTTTGGTGCTTTGAAATCTAAACCTCAAATATATCCAAAATTGAGACACGACCTTTGTTCTGGCCTTGACAAAGGTGACTTTTGGGGTCAGAGGAAGTTCCAAGGCGCCTGCTGCTCCATCAGCTCCTTAGAGAAGTCTCCGTACCCTGGGCTCCTGGGGAGGGGGCGGGGAGGGGGTGAAGGGATCCAGGCCAGAGCCTCATGTCCTCCCTCTCTCCTCAGTCCTGATTATTCTTCGGTTTACCCTCAAAGCCCTGAGCCTTACACAGATTAAACACAAATCCCCATATGCTATATATGTTTGTTTCTATCCACGTTTTATATTGTTTTATTGTGCTTATTTTATATTTTGTTTTTGTTTGTTCAAGCACAAGATTTTGGAAGAAACAAGAATTTGACTCTCTCCTGATAAGAAAGAATACCACAATCCTGCTGGTTTTCAAGTCAGGCTTAACTGTTTATTGAATATTTTATTAAAATTCGTCACTGAAATCATGGGGGCCTAGAGATTTCTTTGAGGGTAGCTGTTTAATTATAAAATCAATATCCTTAATGCATAGTCATAGGGGCTATTTAATTTACATATTTCACATTGGGTGAGTTCACATAAGTTTGTGGTTTTGAGGAACTGAACGTTTTCACCTAAATTTGTCGAATAAATGTTTGTAAAGATGGTCATAGCAGTCTCTTACCAACCTTTTGATGTCTTTCTAATCTATAATTATATCTGTTTCATTCCTGATATTGGTCACTTCTGTCTTCTTTTTTCTGTGAGTCTTGCTACACATTTGTCAATTTCTTTGATCATTTCAAAGAAACGGTTCTTTGTTTCATTGATTTTCTCTAGGATTTTTCTGTTTTTAATTCCACTGATTTCTGCTCTTATCCATATTTGTTTCTTCCTTCTTGCTTCAAATTTATTTTGCTTCCCTTATCTTAGACTTTTGAAGCGGGCACTTAAGTTCTGATTTGAGATTTTTTCCCCTCTTCTCTAATGTAAGCATTTAAAGGCTAAAAATTTTCCTTTCAGCACTGCTTTAGATGCATCCCACAAATTTTATGAGTTGTATTTTCATTTTCATGCAGCTTAGTATACTTTATTTCCCTTGACTTATTTGACCCATGGATTACTTAGAAACGCATTGCTTAGTTCTCTCAACAGTTTGAACTTTTCCTGTTCTCTTTCTACTGTTGATGTCTAGTTTTATTCCACTGTGGTCTGCAAATACATTTTGTATCATTAAAATTCTTTTAAATTTGATAAAATTTGCCTTGTGGTCCAGGATGCGGTCTATCCTGGTATTTGTTCTATGGGCACACACACACAAAATCTGTTTATCTATTCTCATTGGGCTAAGTGCTCTAAAATGTTGATTAGATCTTGGTTGATTATGGCTCTGAGTTTGTCCATATCTTTGCTAATTTTCTACCTAATTGTTCTATCAACTATTGATAGAGTAAGGAATATTAAATACAACTAACATTGTTGTAGATTTGTCTATCTCTTCTTTCAGTTTTTGTTTTTTATATTTCATGACACTGTTATTTG
>VMDR010012421.1:0-26624 GCA_007922815.1 Macrotus californicus | reverse complement strand
AGTAATGATAGTCTCTATTTTTTCAATTACTCTCGTAGACTACACACAAGAATAAACTTAAATAGGTTAAAGACTGAAACCATAAAACATCTAGAAGAAAACACAGGAAGAAAACTATCTGACGTCAGTATCACTCTAGGTGACACCTTTTTGGGAAGGTCCCTTTGAGCAAGGGAAACAAAAGCAAAAATAAACAAATGGAACCACACCGAACTAAAACACTTCCATACAGCAGAGGAAACCTGCGACAAAACAAATACTTTTGTCGTCTGTCAGTTTACTGACACATTTGCTTTTGTGACCTGGACCAAGAGGCACTGTGGAGACCAACATTCAACGGAATACTCAGCTGAAGTTCAAGGGCTGGGGAGGGATGAGGATCTTGTGGAGGGTCCAGAGAGTGCCCAGTTCTGCTAGTCCTGGAGAAAAACGAGCGGTTTGGGGCCCCACAGAGGCCAAACACACGAGCAGAGGCATCGAGACCTTATCCTTTCCATCGTATCTAATCTGTATTTACACGTCTTCGAGTGGAAAATGGAGTAACATTTCTTTCATTAACGGGATAGAAGTGTCTGCATACATTAGTAAAACCATACTTTTGCCCAAGACACCATTTAAAATAATTCTCTAAAATATAACTTTACCTGGAAATAATTCTCCAGCTCCTTTGAAAGAAGCTGATAGAAAAGCCTTCTTTCGGTACGTTCCACTAAGCGGTCATGAAACACTCGGGCGGCTTCGTGAGCAAAGAGCAGAGCAGCCATCTCCTTTGAGTTCACAACAGCCTTGTCAGCCTGCAGCAGTCCTAGGAGAAGCTAGTGGGGATTTAAAGGTGACACCTCTTACAATGTGAGCAGGAGGTATGTGAGTAAAGCCTCAGTGTTTGCAGGTTTATGTTTCCGTACAAATAGAAGCAGTCATCCGAGGTACGATTTGACAGTTTCTACCTGTGACCATTAGGGGGAGATGGTTTCAGAACACCCCCCCACCCCACTCCTAGCCACACCCAGAGCAGGAGGCCCTGCCGGGATGGGAAGCCATGAGCTCTGACTGCGGGGCTGACAGGGACGCAGGGGCTGGTAGGGACCCTGAAAGTGCTTCTTATGGTTCTGTTCCAAGATTCTTAATTTGCATTTAAAAATCCCTTATAAGCCAGTTCCAACGCTATTTTAGGCTAAAGTGCCATAGCAAGCAGAGAAAGATCAAATTCAAAAGTTGTTTTTCTTAACATTTTAATTCAGAAAACCACATATGTGATCGAAGCCCACGGCCAAATCCGCACTGTTGGGAACGTCCCCTGGAGCAGAAAGCGGGGCGGGGACAACTCCGAGCCTGTTTATGAAGTGCCTACAGGCTTCCGTTTTCAAAGAGTCTCAACAACATCTCAGAAATAAAGCAAAACCGAAATGTGCTTTATAACTTTGTCTCTCCTGTCCCTGCTGAGACCCCCAGCGGGTATTTGTCATGGACTTCTCTGCAGGCAGCTGTTTGAGAGCTTCTTTTTAGCTGGCTCCCAGCACCAGCTGCCGGCAAAGAGCAGCGCTGATCAATCTGAGTTCCCCTTTTTGCCCCTTTTAACAACTTCATAACGACAGTACCAACGAGCAAGGGCAATAGAGAGGAAGAGAGAGAGTCAATTCGGTAAAATAACATTTCCTTGACTTGAATCTTAAAACACACCTTAAACATATCCTGAAGGCTGAACATGTAGTGACACTTCGTTGGCGTAGGTAACATGTTCTCACACATGTGATAGTACATGGCAAGAGAACAAGATATTAACTGATCCTTACTTTTCTGAACATCGGCTATGAAGTTATGGATGGAGAAATAGATTCCCAAGTGCGCCTTTAAGAAGAAATGCAATAATTCAGTTTGCCAAAAAATGTTAAGCACAGACTATTTCGAGCTAAATCCCACTAAAACAGATGTGTGTACTATAATGGAGTGTTAATTTTATTTAAAATGTTAGTAATCCAAGTCCGCTTTAAACAAATGGCAGACCAGTAAAAACACATGCTAGATGTTACAAGTTGGGGGAAATTCCAATTGGTCCTAGTTTGTTGAATGATCTAAAGGCGTGTATCTGTTCTCTGGTAACAATTTATGCCCCACTGGTATGTATACCAGGTGTGCTGGGAATTCTTCCATGTCCCTGCTCCCAGGTAGATGTGACTAGAGGAAATATAAAGTGATAGAACTATCATTTCAGTTTGGATTGGCATATGTATATATACTTTTCTAAATCAGAGTTTTTTGAGGTGTTGATTATTAGTCACCTGCAAAATTCCTAAGTGCTTTTCAAAAATGATTAAAAATTGCTGTATTTTGCTTTGTATAATGTTCACTCACGTTTTTGTGCACATGGGATTATTATCCCCCTGGGTGCAATCATTATACCCATGTATAATGTGCCTTATTCCTTTTTAAAGATTTTATTTTATTTTTTTAGAGAAGGGGAGGGAGGGAGAAAGAGAGGGAGAGAAACATCAATGTGTGCTTGCCTCCCATGTGCCCCTCAATGGGGACCTGGCCTGCAACCCAGGCATGTGTCCTGACCGGGAATCGAACCAGCGACCTCCTGTTTGCATGCCAGTGCTCAACCACTGAGCCACATCAGCCACAGCTGCATCCTTATTTTTCCCTCAAAGATTTGGGCAAAAAAGTGCGCATTGTACACACCAAAATATGGTAATCTTGAAATTTTATATTAGAAAGAAGCAAAGCAAATGATTAGTTTTGAAAAATTTCGGGCCAAATATATGGTGATAGAAGACGGTGTGACTTTGGGTGGTGGGCACCCAATGCAAGACACAGATCACGTGTCATAGAAATGTGCACCCGAAACCCACATGACCCTATGAACCAACGTCACCTCGACGCATTTAAAAAAAATGAAAAATGAAAAATAAATGGACAAAGAATGTAATCATCCCGCATAACATATATTTATCTAATCAAACTAGATTTCAACTTAAGCCATTTTTCTGATAAGATATTCAGAATGTTTTCTCTCATTACTTTTTATCCCGTAAGAAAATGAAAAGAATCAATTCTAGCGAAAATCGCGTGTGCTTTGCTAACACAGGTCCCTGAGCCCCCTCCCCCGCACAGTGAGTCGGAATCTCTGAGAATAAACTCTTGGGATCTACATTTTAAACATTCATTAAACATGTACTAATGTGTTTCTTACACACACTAAACTACAGTTTTGATATTTAGAGACAAATCATGATAATAGGCCAGAAAATAGAAAGAAAGAAAATTCACCATCTGAAGGTAATTTTTGTTCAATATTAGTGGTTTTAAGTTCTCACATTTCCCCCTACAGCATGGAATTTACTTTTTTTTTTTCCGGCAGAAAATGAGCTTGATGTATTACCTGGAAAATGGTGCCCAGGGCACTCTGCGGAGGATGCGGCAACACGAGAATGGAGAAATGTTTGAGGAGCCGTGGGCTCACGTCCCTGATGCCGACCGAAGGGACGCAGGCTGCCACTAGGGAGAAATCTTGAATATGCTGTGGAAAGAGCGAAAACGAAGCACAACTAAATGTATCTGCAGAAAGTGAAATGTGTTCCCATTTCCCCCAAATGGACAAAAGATTTCAAATGTTTAAGCAAAAAGATTAAGCTTAGTATTCACTGCAAAACAAAAATTATGATGGTGATAGGAATCTACCTTCTTAGAAGTAAGCCCTTCCCCTAAAAGGTAATATCAAGATATGTTCCTTCTGGGAAGCTTTCTAAAGGACATGAGGAAACAGCCTATTTTCACAAAAGCCATCCCTGGAAAATAAGCAAGCTGCTGCTGGGGCCGCCCGAGGGGACTGTGGCTGCACGTGAGACGTCAGGGGAAGAGCCGGCACTGGCCTTGGGGGAGAACACGCCTGGCTACAGCGTAGCACCCACCTGTCATCTCACGGCATCCCAGCAGCGCAGAGCTGGGTGCAGCCCCACCGATGACCGATGACCGATGACCGAGTCCCCTCACCACGGGGTGCTTTTCACAGCCCCTGCCCCTGCCCTCAGCCACAGCGTCCCACGGAAAGCCTGCCTCTCCATGTTCTTGTCACCTCAAGAAACTTCTTCAGGCTGTGCCTACCAGCCCATGCCTGGCTTCCTCTTTTTCCCTCGTCTCCTGGATGCTCCCCGGGGTGGCAGCACGTCGATTCTTCAGGCTCGGGTCCATGCCTGGGTCACAGGCTGACCGGTGTCCGAGCTGCCGCTGCTCACCAGCCAGCATGTGTCATCCGGGCTCCTGGGCCCAGGTGTGCCTGAGACGTGACACTACTTGGTGACACAGCCACGTAATTTTACAGAAGAGGAGCCCAGGATGGGTAAGCGATCAAGTCAGTTCAGGACCACAGGGCTTATGTTTCCAGAGAAGGAAACAAATACCATTTAAGCCATTCTGACTGGGGTCAGTGTAACAAAAACAATTGCACAGAAGTTCCTCCTTGGGATTTTTTTTGACTTGGCAATCTTTCTAAAAATCCTTGACCTATGTTCTTGAAAGTAGAAAGATGGCAGCAATCTTACTAGGGATTAGCCTTTCCCGGAGGCACTAACTATGGACGCAGTGAACAACTTGACTCACGACTATTATTTGTCTGGGAAACTAAACCTGTAGGACATACTTGCAATTTTCACCAAGATTAATACTACTAAAAGCAGAATTCCTATGAACCCAGGGACTTGTGCTCAGTTGCAAAGATGGATTTGTCATAGTTATTTTGCTCTACACATCCATTTCACTAGGTTTTCTAAATTTCTCACTTAATCCACCAACACTGTTACAAACATTTAATTTACTGTTAAATAACGATATTAAACATGAATTTTACCTTCCATTCAACTTTTTTAGTATCATAAAATCCTCCCAAATCTAATAATTGTCTGATTAATTCCAGGGGCGGCTGTGCTCCACACGCATCTGTTTCTGGCATATTCAGATCATCGATGAATACTACAACCTTAAGGAAGACAAAAGGTTTTAAAAACTATTAATCAATATTGCCTTTCTTTAAATTATGAATTAGGAATAGCAATCAAGCTATGGTACAAAAACAAGATCGTATGTAATGACATCCTTTTTCTTTGAAAAAGCAGCAGACCAAATTCTATTTTGATATGATTTTAGAAAATCATTTTTCAAAATAGCAGAAACTCATTCTCTACAGACCTACAATACTAATAGAATATTCGATGCTGGAGAGAGTCATCTAATTGTGGTTATCACAAGGAACAAAGGTGATTACTATTCACCCAACATTTACCGACTGAGCGCCCGCTGTTGACAAGACACTATTTTGGGCGTGCGTTATTTCTTTCATACGCACCTGGCTTAGGAACGAGACTGGTCCTGGGGAGCTAAGCTTTTATGATTCTGCTGCAGATGCTGTTGTCACGAGCAACCAGCAGGAAGTCCAGACACGGCTCCGATTTTGGAACCTGTGTTACTTTCCACTTTGGAAAATATTATGCACCGAAGTGTACTGATTACCGGTTTAATCTCTGGGAACAGTAGCCCCCTTAGATTGTATTTATTTTTGTAAAACACGTAAAAACTTAAATACAAAGAGCAATTTATTTTGAATGACCTCATCACCTAATCTGTAGGTGTCAATGCCATTTTTAGACACTTTCCCGTTTTGTGCCACCGGCTAGGTGATGACAGATAAGCTGGTTTGACCGAAATTTCTCTTGTCCGTGTTTTTTCATTTCTGTGATGTGGTTGAGCAATTACTGTCCTTTTCAAAGTTCCTAAAATGTACCCAGTTAGTCAAAGACCCACCAAATGTATCCAAACCTTCATTTAAAATTGAGGAAATCTGAAGCAAATCCTTGAAAGCTTTTGAAATGGACAGCCACGGCGGGGGTCAAACCCAGATGCCGCTCAGGGCCCCCGGTAATGTCCTTACTGATGCCTGAGCTTGTTTTACGTTCCTGCACGGGAACCGCTGACCATAAATTTCATCAGGACAGAGGGTTTGGCTTCACCATCGGATGTCTGGTAGTGTGCCTGGCAGACAGGGTAAGAACAGGGAGCTCACGACACCCTTTCAAGGAAGGAGCTGTAGTCCAGATTTACAACTAGGCTGTTCTCTTGGTGCCTTTCCCTGGGGCTGTGGACTCCGTAAGCTTCCCTTTTTCTTATAT
This sequence comes from Macrotus californicus, assembly GCA_007922815.1. NCBI lineage: Eukaryota > Metazoa > Chordata > Mammalia > Chiroptera > Phyllostomidae > Macrotus > Macrotus californicus. The sequence goes on along the minus strand of VMDR010012421.1, from coordinate 20,463 downwards.
TCTCAAGCCACGTTTGCAAGAAGAAAATGTGGTAAAGCATACATTGACTAAACAATTGGCATCTAACTCATTTTCCAGTTTTCTTATCTGCTTATATTCGATTCAGATTCCAGTAGTTTCTTTTAGCCTTAGTCGTGCTGAATCAGTATGATTTACCAGGTTGAAAAATGAGTTGTATGGATTTGAAAACCAAAATTTCCACTTAAAGTGCATTTAAATATTTGGGAGTGTAGGTTACACTTGTGTTTTTCTGTTTATTAGTATTAATTAAAATAAGCCATGTGATCGGTTCAGTGTAAGCAGGCTAATCGACCAGTCTGAGAGGTGCTTCACCTGGCTGCTTTTGGGTGCTCCAAGAGCATCTTTGGTTCTTCTTCTTAACTTCTTAAGAATCATCTCCTGGGTTTTTGCAGCTGTTATTTTGATGTTAAAATTTATTGCAGAGACTGTAACTCCCTTATTTTCATTATTTTTAAATGAAATTCCATCAAGTTTTTCTGGCTTTTTAGTCATCTTATCTATAATGCCAAATATAGAAAGAAAAACAAATTTAGAAATACTCTCAAAATATTTTTGCCTTATTCTAAGTATTATAATTATTAAAATTATATCATTTTACTATATTGTTTTCATTTTAAAGAAATTACTCTGCAAACAAACCATGGAGAGAAGGAATATCAACTCTGAAATGTTTCCAAATATGTCCTCACTTTCACAGGGGAAACGGCGTCTCTTTGCAGTCATAGCCAAAGGCAACAGTATCCAAGCTCAGAGAGCCCTCTATTCATTCATGCACAACAGACACATGTAACTTCTACTGCTTTACAGTATTTAGATTTGCGATGTACTATTTTTTAAACAAAACTGCACGTGAAAGATCTAAAAGAAGCATCTGGTACATCCACAAAGGTGTAGAAATGAGGACACGCTCTCTGAGTGAGGGTCATCTAGAAGGTTATTTAGGATGGCCCTAGAGCGAAAGGAAAAGGAAGCAGCAACCCAGAAGATTCTCCCAGCGCGAGTCTCATGGCCAGGCTCCTAACCCTTCGTACCGCCACCCCTGGGCCACCCCATCTCTTCCTCTTCAGGAGCGGGGCTACTAAGTCGGAACTACTCAGGGATGGAGTTCTTGAAGCTCCACGTGTACTTCTACTACAGAGTCTGTTTCGAGAACTACGGAATCATAACTTCCCTATGGCATTATTCTGTAAGCATCACAGAGCAGAGTAGACAGAGGCTGCCTTCGGGTACTTTAACCTTCCCACTGGCACACCAGAGTCCCCTGCCCCTCCTGGTAAGCGGATATGACCCTCCACTGTGGGAACCATCCCAGCTTTTGAGTAGGGCAGACCGGTTTGAGGGGGTAGTGGGTATTTTTCAGGACATTTTCTTTTAAACCATCAACTCAGATTTTCCTTCTGAGATTTCTGACAGTATGTAGTAACTCCCATACCACTGAAAGAGGAAGTTTTTCAAGCTACTGTAATACATACCTAGATTTCCAGTTGCAGTCTTATGAGTTTCAGAAAGCAAGAGGCTGATATTCTGTCTCAGGCTGTTGAAATAAGACATGTTCAGAATTCAAAAGTAGCTCATTTACCTCAGTAGCCATATGAACAAAATAAAATGAAAGTATCAGTGGGTGGTTGATTTTACTTCTGTCTCCTACAAGGAAACACATTTTTTTTTCCTCTTCACATTTTTTACAGATAAAATTAGCATCACTATTGGAACTGATGTCCAAATTTAACGAAATACATGTTTACCCTAAAACACAAACTGGGCAACCCCCTAGGATGCCAGGCTATTGGGCATTTTGCCTCGCGGGTCCGTCGACAGAAGCCCGCTCGCCTTTGCTCTGGTTTTGTCTCCAGGTGTTTCCCCCTTGGTTACCTTCCTGTATTGTTAAAATCCACTGCAGCTTCAACACTGAACATACGGTAGAATTTCACTTTTTTCAGACTCTATCATTTATGATAATAATTTAGAGAAGGAATGATTCTTATTGTATTAAACGCTTCAAAAACAATTTCTCTGAAATTTAAGGCCTTATTTAAGTGTGGGAGGGTTCCAGTCCAAAGCAGCTGGTGTAAGAGAAGGGAGATGGTGTCCTGGACCGAAGGACGTGGAAGGGCTGAGGGACGTGCTTTGGGGAGAGAGCAGACTCCACGAAGGGAAGACGGGCTGTGGGCCGTGGGAAGCACGAGGCGCAGGCACTCGCATCAAGGGGTCGGTGCGTGGAGGAGAGGTCAGATACGGGCCTCTCCATGGTCTGCCTCTCATCCCACTAAAACGGCGCAGGCTCCTCTGCTACTTCAATAGAACCAGAATTCCTTTTCAGAACTTGCACCTTTCATTTGCATAGTGTGGACTTCTCTTTCACGCTTCTCTGCCTGCTGGAAGAGGCACACACCATGACAGAGACGGTGTTCTCTGCACACTTGTGCCTTTGATAAGAAGGAAATACGTTTTTAGTGCAACGAAGCCAATCACGTGCCACACTTCATTTGTGGGTTTGCCTGCATCTTCCCAGGAAGGAAAATGGTTTTATCTGCACTTCGTAAGGTAAGAAAAATCAAAATTTAAATTTAGCTATATTCAAAATAAATATTAGAATTTCTCACTTAAAGGAATTAATCTAGTTGTTAATATTTTGGAAAAGGGAAGATTTTCTTTTCTTCTTAACACTTTTGAATATTTCTGCATTTTTATACAACAGGTTTGCTTTTTAAACAAGGCACAGTTACACACTAAAGCAAATTATTTTTTTTTTTACCAGACAAATCAGATTTAGAGTTTAATGTGTACTACCTGGATTTTTTAATTTCGTTATATAAGAGGACTTCTCCTAAGAGTGACCCGTACTTGACGTCGAACCCTCCTGGGCCCTCTAACTTCGCAAGCATCTGATGGATGGTGGCCGTCTTCCCAACTCCAAAGTCTCCTTACGGGGGAAAGAAGATAATTAGGTCAGATTTATGTGCAAGAGAAGGAGCAAATGCTAACACATTCAAATGAACTGGTAACATTTTCTTCTACGTGAAAATTGCATGAAGAGTCTGGTTTTGCTCTTCCCTTTTTAAAAAATCGTGGTTAAGAGTGGGTAAACCTGCCCTGGCTGATGTGGCTCAGTGGATTGGGCTCTGGCCTATAAACCAAAGGGTCGCTGGCTCGGTTCCCAGTCAGGGCACATGCCGGGGTTGTGGGCCAGGTCCCCAGTAGGGGGTGGTGTGCGAGAGGCAACCACACATGGATGTTTCTCTCCCTTTCTCTTTCCCTTCCCCTCTAAAAATGAATAAATAAAATCTTAAAAAAAAAAAAAAGCGGGTAAACCAAGCAGTTGATATAAAACACCTCTCAAAGTATTTATATAGTTTGCACCTATTACAGAAAGTATTAGAAGTTAACCATTATTTTTATATAGGGTTCATTTAAGCCTATCACAAAGAGTCTGGCTTATAGCGCAGCAGAACTATTATATGGAATTAATTTCCCTGAAAGTTTTTCCCAACACAGTCAGGGGTACGGGCAGGGGGCGGGAGGTGCAGATGGAATAAAGTCCTTATTGCAGCAGAACAGGGAGGCACGACTTTACCAGTCACCACACATGAAGTGGGAGGACTTCCTGAGCCCAGACTGGGGGCAGAGTGTGGGTGCTCGGAGCACCCCAGCCTCACCCTGCCTGAAGATGGACTCTGAGGACAGGCCTGCAGGGAGAGGCCGCCGGGCTTCGGGCTGGGAAAGGCAATGGGGTGGGCTGAAATGCATGTTAAGAAACAGCAGGAGCTGTGCTGAATTATTCCTTTGAAAAGGTTTAGCACTGGCTTGAGGAATTATGTACACTTTTTGAAATGAGGCAATTTACTTATATTTTCTTTGCATGCAGTTATGTGTGCCAGCGTAAGTAAGGCAGTGTGGCCACTCTCAGCGGCCCTCTGAGGACATCAGCCCACGGGCTAAGGAGGCCACGCGTGTACAAACCCGCTGGTTCCCCTGGGATTTGCCGTGGAGTCATGGAAAGACAGAAAAGACTTCTGATGTCCTGCACACGTGGGCGAACACGTGGAGAAATGTGCACTCACATATGGTCGCTAGGACTGTATAAGCTTTTCAGGGCATTTTTTCCAGACTTAGAAAATGAAATGGTCAGACAGTGAGTGCTCAGACTCTTCCTAACTCTGAAACTGTCCTTCCTTAAACACTGGGAATACCTGTGAGAAGCACAGGGTAGGAATTCTTTAGAAGAAGGCTTATGAGAAAAGAAAGGCATCTCGTGTCTCTGGTCGCGGTGAAGTTAATGCTCTCTCCACATTCTGTCACCTTGAACAGGTTCTCACCGGATTCTTGAGGAGTAGCCAGAATCGAAGTCCCTAAGTTAAAATAGTAAAAAAGCTGCAAACCAGCTATAAAGAAATGTTATTACCTTCATCTTTTCCGTAGGTGCTGAATACTTTATGGACAGGTAGGTACATTATAGAGCAACTGAAACATATACAAATAAACCGAAGCTGTTGCAAGCGCCCGGGGATCTGGGCTGACCTCAGAAACTGTCCCCTCCGCTCGCGCGCTGAGCTGGGGGCTCACCGCACGTTCCTGAGTCCACCACACGCAAGCTCTCTGACCTTCCCGCCACCACACCTCCTAGTCTGCCCCGCACGCAATGCAGGCATCCCCTCCTCCTTCCCGCCAGGAAAAACGAGGGAAGTACCTCTCCTGCCAAAGGCCCCTGCAATCCTTTTTTAAAGAACTTCAGGTGTTTGATAACCCCTCTCCCTCCGCCACCGCCCGCATCATCTGCCTTTCTTTGTATTGGAATTTTCCGTCATACAAATGCACATGTGCTAGTTTCTCCAGCCCTCTTACTGGTTGAAACATGTGAAATTGACATTTTTTGTTAATAAAAACCAGGTGAATATAGGCAATTTTATATGAAACACACACACCCCCAAAACTTAAACAAATCCAAATCTTCCTTGTTCCCCCAGCTTCCTAATGCCACCCCAATTCTTTCCTCCACGACACGGCCATTCCTCCCAAAAGGGATAAATACAACATGGCCCCCTTCTTCATATTTTATTCATTCTTTTTTAAATTAAAAATTGAATAGCTAATACACTGACATGGTACACAATTCAAAGGTCCATAAAGGTGTGCAATGAGTAGTCAGTCTCTTTCTCATCCCCGTCCTAGCCACCGCGTTCCCATACTGGGTGGAAAATAGCAATGGTTTCCCATGGGAGTGGTGCCCTAAGAGAATTAGAGAAACTAGAATTTCTCTAATAGAGAAATAGAGAATTACGTGCACTGGCATTCAGCTATGTTTTTTCTATGGAGTGGTAAAAGCTAAGGATAAAAATGCCTGAATGTTAGCACTAACATATGGTAAACGATTCATAGGGTTTAGATAAATGTGATCACCCACTAATATATTACTACAATAAACAATGTATAACACAACCTGGATATTTTCAATTGAAATTAATTCAGAGGTCGAACTTTCTATCTGCTTTATGATTCCAGTAGCTCTGGTTGTTTTCTGTCAAAATTATAACCCAACTTTGCGATTATTTGATGAGTGAAACCGAGCCTCAAAGCAATTTAATGCAATTTGCATATTGAATTACTTATATTTGAAAGAAATCTACAGGAAGCTTGATCATTACTTCCTGCCTTAAATTTCAACCGAGCTCTCAAAGTACCACAATTTTCCGTATCTTTTTTCTACTTTTTTGGTGGAAGGTTGAGAATAAAACCATTATGGCATATCTGGATGTTTGTCCAACTATGATTATTCTGTTCTAACTTAAAGTTTCCTTTACAATCAAGTGTAGTTTTTCCTATTTTTGGAAGAGGCTGTCTCCCTTTTCTCTTTTCAATAATCACCGCTAAGCAAAATAATAAACGTTTCCATTAGTAAGATTTTCAATAAACTATAGTATTACAACGTACAACTGATTCAAATACATTCCAACTTTCTCGGAAAGCAATACTGAAAGGTTTTCTTTAAAAAAAAAGTATGTTTTGTGAACATACAGGGTAAGGCAAAGGCAGGTTTATAGTTGTAAGTACACAAAATACAATTTAATCTCGTATTGTGTATTAATTATTGTGTTATTTTCTATATGGACAACTGTGACCTACTTTTGCCCACCCTGTAGACCTGACCTGGCTCCCGCACGGACTCGGAATACATCAGTCCCACAGTCGCTGATGAACTACTTTTACAGATAAAGTATTCCCCATGTTTTGGGGGACTTAGAGTGTGATTCCTGTGACAGTTCTTACCTCTTTGAATCAGCGTCTGAACATTAGGAAGCAACTCTGACCACGGAATAAATTCACCTTGCTGCAGGTCCACAAAATACCCAAAGATGGAATGTTTGTCAGGCGGCAGTTTAACGTCTACACGTGAAGATAACAAATAGAAAAATATCACTGAATCCAAGCAAGAATGAGACTCGTTTATGAGATGTTTCACTAGCAATATGATATCTCTTTGAAAGACCTGATCGTTGAACCAGAACTAATAAAGATTCACCAAGGGTATATCCAAATACACAAAATGAGCCTGTATTTTCTTCTAGTCTTTACTTGTATAAAAGCAAAGTTTTATTAACTTTTTGCCCTTTTTTTTGTATGCAGACAGCAAGGTGAATCATGACCTGGTGTCCTGTGAAATCTTCCCCAGAAGTTCTGTGTATCACCATGTGTCAGATGTTATCAAAAGCCAGTGACACACACGTGGTTGGGGTCAAACCACTACATTAGAGAACTCTGACACTTATCTGCAAATTATATTTACTTTACTATTGAAAAGTCATGAATTTTCTTAATAGATCCTGGAAAATACAAAATAAACAAAGCAAAAGGGTTTGGTCATTATTCATCATATGAAGAAAGGTAGGTGTTAACAGTTGCTACATTCTTCTGAATCATGTATGAAATGTTCACATACAGTAAAATTCACTTTTTGGGGGGTACATAGTTCTATGAGTTTTTTTACCACACGCATGTATTTTTGTAACCGCCGTGCTAAACAGGATACAGAAGAATTCTAAAACCTTCTACCCTAAGAGCCCTGAGACACCAATCCAAAAGAACCTACGCACCCCAATGTGCATAGCAGCACAATTTATAATAGTCAAGTGCTGGAAGCAACCTAAGTGCCCGTCAGTCAATGAGTGGATCAAAAAACTGTGGTACATTTACACAATGGAATTCTATGCAGCAGAGAGAAGGAAGGAGCTCCTACCCTTTGCAACAGCATGGATGGAACTAGAGAGCATTATGCTCAGTGAGATAAGCCAGGCGGTGAGGGAGAAATACCATATGATCTCAACTTTAACTGGAACATCATCAACAAAAGAAAAAAGCAAACAAAATACAACCAGAGATATTGAAATTAAGAACAATCTAACGATGGCCGGAGGGAAAGGGGGAGGGGACAGTGGGGGAATGGGTTTCCAGGAACCACTATAAAGGACACATGGACATAACCAAGGGGGAAGGTGGAAGCAAGGGAGGGAGGAGGGATTGGCTGGGGTTGGGGGAGAGTTGTGGGGGGAAAATACAGACAACTGTAACTGAACAACAATAAAGTAATAAAATCTTAAAAAAAAAAAAAGAATTACACACACACACACACACACAAATAAAACCTTCAAGAATTCCCTTTGCTGCTCCTTTTGTATTTAGACTATTCTACCAAACCCTGGCAACCACTGATATGTTCTCTATTTGCATATTTTGCTTTTTCCAGAATTTCATGTAAATTGAGTCATACAGCATCTAGCTCTTTGAATCTGAGTTCTCTCACCTAGCACAATGCATTTGAGATCCATATTGTTCTTCACTACTCATCAATAGTTAATATCTTTTTGTTGCTGGGTAGTATTCCATTGTGTGGATGTATCGTAATTTGTTTATCCATTCGCCCATTAAAGGACATTTGAGTTGTTACCATTTTTTTGAATTGTGAATAATTGTGCCATCAGTATCTGTGTATACATTTTAGTGTGAATACAAGTTTTTATTTCTCTACAATAGATATCTAGAGGTAAAATGTTGGGTCAAATGGTAAGTGAATATTTAACATTTTAAGAAACTGCCATGTTGCTTTCTAGAGTGGCTGTATCTTTTTATCTTACAATTAGAAATATATAAAGTTCCTGTTACTATGGCTTTATACGAGCACTTGGTATTATTGACTTAAAATTTTTTACTTTTCCAACTTTACTGAGATACAAACGACAAATACTATGGATGTTCCAAGTGTAAAATGTGACGATCTGATACACCCACATATTGTGAAGTGATGACCACAGTGAAGTCAGTTAACATCTCCATCACCTCAAGCAGCTGCCTTTTCTGTATATGAGAACATATCGACTCATTTAGCAACCTTCAAATACACAATGAAATTTTATTACTCAGACTCTCCCTGAGGCACATTAAGTCCTCAGAACTTCTTTACAGTATCTCACAGCTGGAAGTCTGTCCTGGGTAACCAAAACCTCCTTATTTCCCCTTCTCCCTCAGCCCCTGGCTTCTAGGATTCCTCACTTAAAGTCTGCCTTATTTCACATAGCATGGTGTCCTTAAAGTCCACCCTGTTGTCATTATAGTGGGACTTCCTTCCTTTTTGTGGGTGAAGAATAGTCCTTGTACTACACAAGTGCCAAATGTTACCTTTGATATTAAAAGTTAATTTCCACAGGAAATAAAACCTTTGCAATACAGATGTTGTAAATGGAACTTTTATGACATTTTAAGAGTTACGTAGACAAAGCATCAGGGTTTGTACTTCTGGCCATGATTTTAGCTCCCATCTTTATTTAACAAAAACATCCACATTCCACATATCGTCTCTCCGTGATACCTTGTCGGTTCAAAGTTCCTTTAATTGGTAACAGCTAACTGGGAAAGCTGACTCTTCCTGAGTATTAGGGTAGATGCTGCTTATCAGAACTGTTTCAAAAAACACAAACACTAGAGAAACCTAAGACTTTAAATATAATTTAGAAGACAAAAGAAGTCGGAAACTATAATCATCTACGGACATTTCTGCTCCACGACGGTCTGTGTAATACAGACCCAGCGATACAGCGGCTGGGTGCCCAGTCCCGCAGCTTTGCCTTGGCTCCGCCTTACCTGAGGTGCAGCTTCCTGTAGCAGCAAGAACCAACCAGAAAGCTAATTTCCTCCAGCCTCCTTCATTGGAGAAAGGGTGCTGGAGTGCACTTATTAACCCTCTTTCACCTTTAATGTTCACATTTTAAAAGATGCACCTAATCAATGTGAGCCAGTCATAAAGAGTTTCAAGTTTACAGTCAGTTTGTTCTTTATTTCAGTGTCTCTGGTTCTATTTTGCCTGCTTGTTTGTTTTGTTGATTAGGTTCCACTTACAGGTGAGACCATATGGTATTTGTCTTTCAGCTGGCTTACATAACCAGAGGGGAGGGGGGCCGGGGAAGGGGATAATGGGGCCTCAGGGAGAAGGGGAAGGGTTGTCAAGGAACATGTACAAAGGACCCACGGACAAAGCCAAAGGGGGTTAGGATTGAGGGTGGGGCGGAGGAGAGTCGTGGGTGGGTGGGGAAATGGAGACAACTGTACTTGGACAACAATAAAAAAAATTCACAAAAAAAGTTTCAAATTTATATTCTAAAGTAAGCATAATTATGATTTTTCCTTCCCAGAACTTACCTACTTGTGTGTTGCTTTCAAATAATTCACGAACAAGGTCATCGAAATCATAGGTCACTCTTGTGAGAGAAGTAGGCTCAAAACTGGAATACAACAGTATATCATTTTCATGTTCATCTTCACGTTTTAAAGTTCCTCCAAATGCCCAAGTGAATGCAAATACAAAGAGCTTTTGAATCATTATCTTCAATTTATCAGGATATTTCTCCAGATACCATGTATTTTCAGACTTGGGGGAGACAGTTCTGGAAGGGTGAAGGTTAAAATTTTTAGAAAGCATTCAGTTAATTTATTTCAATTATCATATCAAAGTTTCATTACTAAAAATCGTAATAGTTAAATGTTGACATAAACCAATTTTTAAGTTAATATATAATTTTCCTTTGGTAAGTCATGCAAATTACCGCTACTATTTTTACTTTCAAAGCACCATATGAGCAAGAGATTTGTAGTCACCTTTTACTTATTTAGTATCCGTGATTTACTTTTATTTTAGGTCAATTTCCTTGCTGAGAGTTTACCTGCCTTTTAGAAGAAGATCGGATAATTCTCTATTTTACACAGAAAGACACAAGTGAGCGGTCATTCCGTATGCACTCCTCTTCACCAAGTGCTAGAGTTGACTTAGTTCCACGTGGCAGAGGCCAGGGAGTGTGAGTCTGGGTGGAGTCTTCTCCAACCTGGGTCAGCCCACATCAGCCTGCTCTTTGGGACCCTGAACTTCTACAGTGAAAAGGCTGAGGAGGATGAGACCGAACCAAGGCTTGTAGCTGACTTGAAAACATTTAGAACGGTTCAGGATTTAGCATTATCATAAAGTTATTTATGGTATAAAAATCCTAACAATATATCACTGAACTGAAATTTATTGGCAATCACTAATGTACAATACACGTGTACAACTGCACTTGCACTTCCTAGCCATAGGTAATGGTTCATTCAGCAAATATTTACTGAATTTTGACTGTGTATCAGTCACTCTAAACGAAACAAACGTGGCCCCGTATTTCCAGGACAAGAAAATGAACAGTAAACCCTGTCGAGGGTAGAGTGAAGAGCCAGCCGCCCCACAGAGAGTAACAGTACAGATGACTTGGGCTCCGGGAACCAGGGAAGGCCTCTGAGGGTGCAGCAGTTAAACTGAGGCCTGGAGAGTGAGACTTGGCCAAACGGAGGTGGAAGGGCCAAGAGCACCAGGTGGGAGGATCATGGCCAGTCTGAGGAGTGAAAAGGAAGAAGCCCAGGGGGTCGCCAGAGCTCGTACACAGCCAGCTGCAGACACTAGGAGGCGGGCTGTGCCAGTGCCTTTTTCCTTCATTCTGAGTCTCATGGGAAGTCATTAAATGACTATACAGAGGAACGTTCTAATTCATGTTTAAAAAAAAAAATCAAACTCTTGCATATAAATACCAGGAGGCATGTGCAAGCATGTTGATCACAGTAGTATTTGTAATAACAAAAACTGAAAACAACCTATATGCCTATCAGTGGATAAATAAATTGGACCTATTCATACAATGAACTATTGGTCAGCAGAGAAAGTGGGTTCATCACAGGGACATGACACTGAACAAGGACACAGACGGTGATTCCACTGACGTCTGAAAACAGGCGGAGTTGAAAGATGTGTAGTTTGGGAATCTATCACAGCAAGAAGCCCAGGAGCGTGCTTACCTCAGGTGATGAATAATATGAAATTTAGGTACACAGGGGACTCCAAAGGTAAATTAAAGTTGTTTTTTTTTTTTTTCTGTAACTAACTGGTATGTATACAGATATTTGTGTACTGTTATTTCTATCTCACACATATTTTACAAATATTCTTTTATGGCTACTTGCTATTTAATAAAAATTAAAAATAATACATGGCTGTCCATTTGAGCACAGACTGGAGCAACTGAGGAAACCGGTGCACAGTCTGTGACGACAGTGCAGGCGGGCGATGGTGACAGTCTGGGCTAGAACACCGAGGAGCAAGAAGGGGACAAACGAGGGAACCTGCAGGCAGGGTTGACAGGCAGAGTAGAGACCATGTCTAGAATGTTCTGTCGTTTAAAGGCAAAGGTGACACGATGTCTCAAGGACCCAGAGTGAGGCATGGGAAGGCCTCAAGAGCGACTTTCCTGCCCTACAAAATGGCAGAAGAATTACAGACTTAATTTCTGTAATTATAGCTTGTTGAGCACTTGGTACGCATCGAGCACTTTCTATATATCTCACATCACATTACCCCAGTTTTTTAAATGAGAAAATCAAAGCTCAAAAGTACTCGGTAACTGGTTCAGTATTTCTCAGCTCCCAAATGGCAGATTCACAAACACAGTCACATCAATTCTATTTTTTTCTCAAATATTAGAGTCTGGACAAATGTATTCATGTTATTCATATAACTTTGCATAAAAATCTAGTTATCTTGTATTAGATATAAAAGACATTATCTGTGCTGACATAAAATAAATTTCAGTGGATCTGATGCTGTAAAGTCATAAAAACATTGGTTTATTGACAAGTTCCTCTGAGCTCATTTGAGTGGCACCTAGTAGGTGTTGAATGGACGTAACTGACCTCTCTTTTATATCCTTGAATTTGACAGACACTTTTGAAAATGGATAACTTTTCTCCTCAGTTGCAGTGTTCTTCGATTCCTCACCTTAAAAAGGAGAGAATATTTTCCCACAGTTAACAACAGACTTCACGTTTAGCTGGTCCGTTAGTATGGGTTAGCTTTCAACCCGGTTCAGTTTGTGAATCGTCACAGGAGAACACCTTAGTTTTATACACAGGGTCTCAGACTTCCCTTACCTGGCCAAAGGGGGGTTACTTTGCTAAGGAAAAAAGAGCAGAGGAGGTGCCTACAACCATCCGGGTCACTCCTTGTTTATTTGGAGCGCACGTCTGCACACTCTCTCTTTTACTCTGGTAACTTTGCGGTAGTGTGACGGCCCCACAGTGAAAACGCATGCAGGCGAGGACCTCCACGTGTGGTGCCCATCCCAGACTGATAGACAGGCCCCGATGCAGCGGCCCACTAAAGGGGAAACCTGTGTGCTTTCAAGTGACAAAGGCACCGGAGCCACCATCAAGCAGGGGCACTGCAACTGCCTCCCTCCTGAGCACATCGCCCACCTTTTTTCTGCTCAAGTCATCTGTTTCCCAGAGAAACAGAGAGAATGGATAATTATTCATTCTTCCTTTTAGCTTTCTTAAAAAATCACACTTGTTTTCTTTGTTAAATTAACATAGGATTCTTGTAAAACAGGTAGAAGTAAAGTATATAGAAGAAAATAACAATTGCCCATAATTCCACCACCCACAGATAATGACCATTAAATATCAATGGATTTTATTATGGTCTTTCACATAAATATACACTATTTAAATATTAAGTATAGGATATTTTAAATAAAGAGAGACTTCGGTTCTCGTTCTGCCTTTTAAGTCTTATCTTTGTCTCCATTGAAACATGATATTGTTGCACCATTAACTTGTGAATCCGTTCTCTTATTGTTAGAATTCAGATTACTGCTGTTTTTATGATGAGAAATAATTCTGTTACAGATAAGGCTCCTTGTGCTAAATCTGTACACTTCTGTGGTCATTGATCATAAATCCCTAGCATGCTAGAGTCTAGGGACACTGAGACAGGCTGAACCAACGTGCACCGCGAGCACCTTGGTGAGAGTCATGTCTCAGTGCGCTCTGGCTGTGGCAATAAGAGCAGGCTGCTAGAGCAATCATTTATGATGCAACCACCCCCACAAACCACAGCAGTGCTCAAGATAAAGAAGGGGAGATCCTTCAGAACCAGAAGCAAAGAAGGAAGTCAGAGACGGAAGGGTAAATGCAGGCGCAGGCTTGGGTAAGCTGGGACCGTGCCTGGAGGACGCCGAGGGGAGGATGCCTCCATCAGACCCCTGAACCCGCCCTGGGCTCTGACGGGGCTCCCCATGGAGAGGGGACTAGGGAAACTTCGGCTGTTGGCCCAGAGAAGCTACAAGGAAACTTTTTTCTGCCTAGATTTCTGGGGGATAAGAGTGTCCTGTGAGAAATGAAAGCTCAGGCTTGGGCCCTGTGCAAATATGCACAGTTTGAGCAAAGCGATTCTAAATGGCCAGCATCCATTTTATTAACTGCTTTATCTCTTGGCCCAGCCAGGATGCTGTGCTGTTCTCTTAATCTTTTGATTGCTCCTTACAGATGTTTCACCACTTCCCACGGCTGTGCCTTGGCATGTTTGCGCCTAAGATTTCTGAACAGATGCTCCCCCCCGACTATTTATGTCTCCAAGAGTTTTTAAAACATAGCAAAAACATTCTTCCTTAATAGTGATCCTCTGAGGATTCTTTATACTCATTTTCTTTGTGACTGGTCAACACTGATGTGTGATATTGATTTACTTCATTGACAAGCTACTCTGTCAATGATTTTTGGCTTGTTTCACACGCATGCCTGCCTTTGGTACAAGCAGACTGAAAATCCCTGGCCTTCCTTCCTTTTATAAAATCTAAAAGCAGTGATAACTACCAGCACTGACTAGCTAAGACATAATGTCATTAGCAAGACGCAGAGGAAAAACTCACGTTGTCCGAAGCCTCCGTTTTCACTCATGAACTCAAAGAAAGCATCGAGAATCCTGCAGAGAGTTGTGACGATTGTTACGTCTTGCACAGGAAACGGCTGCAATTTCCGATGTGCCTTTACAAACTCCAGCCCATCTCTGACACTGTTTTCCATCAAGAATTCAAGATAATCCACTCCTGACTGATTCATAATTTTCGAAGTTTTCAAAAGCCATGACTTCACATAAGGCTCCCATCCCAGATCAACAGGATCCTAACAATAAAAAGCACAAGACAATTTTATGTAAATACACAAAAACACGGTGTCCACCGGCTTTCTTACTATCTTTTTAATTCGCCACTGCCCCTGCCAAATATGGTTTAGAATCATCCTTCATTAAAGGGCAAGTGATCAAAAAGGCTTAAAGAATTACCCTCCTCTGAAGTGTGTGTGATTGTGAACGGTGGTCCTACGAGCCAACAAGCATTTGGGGGATTGTGGGCAGAGAGTGTACAGAGAGTATGTTGGGGCTGTGTGCGCCCGCGGTGAGGGGAAGTGCTTCCCCAGAAACTCTGTACTGGACTTAGTGGTATTCATAAAATTGAGTTAAGTGGCTCAGAACGTACGGCTAACAGTGGCGAGTATGGAATTTCATGGATAGAAAACACTTACTCTTTGCTGTCTTCTACCTCTTTGCCGCTCTGGGAAACCTGCACCACAAGTTCTAAGAGTTACTCAGTGGGTTTAAAAAAGCTTCGGCCAGTCTTCCCTCCACTGGAAAAACAACCCCTACCAGCGGCCTAGCCTGCCCATTGAAAGCACTCCTTTCTCACCGTGGTGGAAAACACCGGCATTCCCATTACTGGGAAGTAGTACCGGCAGTAGGAATTACATTTACATTCATCTCTGGGCTGGCAGCCTCCAGGGAACACAAAACTTTTACCTGCTGGGATCACTCTGCTGGTAACAACAGAACACACAGGGACAAATGCAGGAGGTAATGACCAGAGATTATCCGAAACCACACGTTTTCTTCGTGCAGAAATTCGAGTTTGAAAGCTTACCATGTAGATCATTGCACATCGGCTGACGGTGGCGGGACTGGCCTGAGAGAGACTGTCCACTTCAAAAATCACTCTGATTTTTTTGGTTAAAGCTATTCTCTCGCTGTTTGCCAGGCACAGCGTTCTAGTGTCATCTAGCATCAGGTTTAGATTTTCTACCCAGAAGGGATCCACTGGACCATCCAAGACAACCCACTGCCAGTCAAACCCTGCCAAGAAAAGTAGCTGTGATGTAATTGAGAACACTCTCCATCTTTCATGACAATCTTGCAAATACTCTTATTTTACTTAGAAAATGCTTTCTAATTAAGATTAGAAATGATATCCCAGAAAACACCAGAGGAAATGTGTTTATGTACAGTCCCTAATGCCTATTAAATAAATACTCACACCATATACTTAATAACGCTTTAAACATTGTTTCAGTATTCTTAGACAGCTGAATTGTATAACTGACCCTTAAAATTTGGGTAAGAGAGAGAGTCACGAGCTCATCTTTTCCATGATGTGGTTTGTGGCTCCCCCTCCCACCCAGGAACATTTTGAGGATACACAGCCTCTGGGAAGTAGGAAAGGGAAACAGATGCCCTTGGAATAAAGAACCAGATGGACAGATTTCAGAGTGCTCCTCACTGGGAGCCAATTTACCCCCTTTCCACATTCTAGACCTGTTGTCTTGCTTTGTAGTTTTAGAAAATCTATCAGGATGGGGGAGGTATGAATGGATCACTATGGAGACAGAGAGCAGTTAGCCACTTAAAAGACACGGAAATACCCCAGAAGAACAGGAGAGAAGGAGCTGCTGAGAGGGGCCCTCGCTGCCCAAAACACCTGCCTTCGGGGCTTCCTTGAAACCCTGTGAAGGAAACTTATGTCCCATTACTGTACGAATATTAACAAGTAACACCCAAAACTTTGGGAATCCTAAGGAAGTAGAAGCAACAGCTGGTGTCTCTTTCAAAGCCTGGAACAGAAATGTCCTTCGGGGGGGATGTTGATTTGAGGTCCGCTGGGGTGCAGTGAGAGCAGGTCCAGGTCCTGCAGCAGACTGCCGGCCCCTTTGGAACAGGGACCTTGCCATGCACATCTCTGCCCCCAGCACACGGCAAAGCGGTGCGGGATGGGCGTGCAGTTAAGGTGAGACAACTGTGCTCAGGGCACGTGCAGGGCCTGGGAGTACACAGCTGTCTGGAGTCCCACTCACCACTGCTGCTTCCCACAGTACTTATTTCTACCTGTAACGTCCACTTGGTATAACCTACAAGGGCTATGTAAGCCCTAGTATTCACACAACATCATTATGTATGCACATGCTGTAATATATAGCACGTGGTAAAATTATTCAAATTTTAAAGAAGCTCACAAGGGAAAAATAACAGTGGAACAAAATAGCACTCATCAAACATGCTCTAAAAATAGAAACAAAGCTCTGATTGGTTCAGTTTGTCTTTCATGTTCATCATTTCACTAAATTTAATTATAACACTTACTCTCACTTTCTGAAATTTTAACATCTTTCTCCATCTCCTTGATACAAATATGATCATCCATATCTGCCTCATCAGAGAAATGAAGTTGGAAAACCTGAAACAAGTCATCAATGATGTTTAGATTTTCACTTGATCACACTTTCCAATTAAAAGAAACTACATGTCAATATGCTTTTTTTGTGTGATAAAAATGTGAAAGGCAGAGGGTTCTGTAGCTGAAAAGGCCAATATGTAACCACCACAGTACCATGTAATTGTTGGGACTACAGGTCATTTTCTGTTAGAAAATACTTTTCAGTTTTTCCCCAGAAAGGTAATAATACATGCTTGTTATACAATATTCAAATAAGATAGCAAAGCACAAAGAAGCAAGCAGGAGTTCTCTGAATTGCCACCATCTCTAAACAAACCAACCACAGCTGACATTTTGGTGCGTGGTTTTCCTAGACCTCCCTTCATGATGGGCTTCACGTTTCAGGCTCCACAGGAATGCCCTGGGGGTCTGTTCACTCGCAGATTCCAACACCTCATCCTGGGCAGTTCAGATTGAATATATTTGGAAAGAAGCCCAGGAATTCTATTTTTACTATGCTCCCCAGGTGAATCTAATACAGGTTGTTCTCACACCAATCTCTGAGAAGTTCTGATCGATGCACATATTGAACTCTTCATTATCAGTGGGGTGGGGGGAGCTCAGTTAGATAATTCCCCAGGAGGGGTGAGAAAGAGGTTATCAGCTGCCTGGACTGGCTTCCCTTCCCACTGACAGCAGGAGGGGAGAAGACCAAACCTGTGTGAACGTCTATTTCACAACCTGGTCATTATGGAGTATTATTCTTCTATTTGAAAAAACTTTGCTAATCTGTTTGGTTTCAAATATCATCTTTTTTGTTAAGATAGTTTAGCTGATGAAATATACTGGTAAGCCGATGAGGATACGACCTTTCAAATTTTGGTTTGCTATTCACATTTATTCTTCAGTGAATTTTGTATCAAATTCTTCCTTCACTTTTCTATTACGGCATCTCTGTACGTCAGAGATGTGTAAGGTATGTGTAATGGTTATCAAAATCATCCCTGAATCCATCTGTGCTTCTGTCAAAGCATCATCACTAACCTTACTGTCTACTGACCATTTTAAAACACAATGGCTTATTTTCTGGTTCATTTTTATAGCTTATAACTTTTCTTTTTTAACTGACTATAATTTTTAAATTTACTTTTACACTAGTATTTAATGATGCCAACCTGTCTTTAGGTAAATAATGAAATAATCCAGAATAGTCAAGATAAAAATGATCATTCCATATTAAACTTACATTAGATAAGTCTGAGATTCTTGACTTTTGTCCATGAACACTATCTTTCTTTGAATCCCATGTAGTGTTTAAATACACATAATTTCGAATTGTTGCTGATAATAATCCATCAGTCCATTCCATGGTATTAGGATCCAGGTGTCCATATAGTTCACTAAGAGTGACACACTTTGGGTTTAAAACACAAATATCCACTTTTCCTTTTCTTCCTGGAATCTGAGAATAGTCCAGTGTGGTTTTTAAAGACATTAACTATGATACAATTTTATAATATTTTACACCGTTATTACCAAAGAGTTTTAGGAGAGATCTTTGCTTCCAAAGAAAAGTCCTCTATAAAGGTAGCAATTTGCAAGAAACAATAAAAATTGATGCATTAAAATTAGCCATTATATTAAAATATTGTTTTAAAAAGTCTAGATGTTACAAATGACATCTCTGGACAAACAACGAAGAAAAATCCCGTTGTGCTCATCCAGGAACATAGTAAGGAGCTGGCACGTGGCAGGCCTGGAGCCAAGGCTGGGTACAGAGGTGAGGGTGAGCAGGGCACCATTTCTAGCCTCAGGTCAGAGCTGGCACCCAAGCAGACCTTATCTGCGATATGCCCCGGGGGCCACCTGAACGCCTGGGGTCCATGGCACCCATCTTGGATCTCAGTTGGAAAAAGTGGCAGACCCTGTAAAAAGTGCAAGACTCTGGATGCATAGGAGCCTAAGACGAGAGATTATGGATGGAGATGTATAACAAACCATCGAAGGCCCGAGGTTCAGAGGAGGGCCAGCTACTCAGTGAAGAACTACCCCAGCACACGGCAGGTCTGCAAAGACTGGAAAACGGGGCTGTTTTTACTAATGTCTGGTTTCCAACAAATAATCTCAAGGCATACAAAGAAACATGAAAGCACCGTCCATTCAAAGGAATAAAACCAACAGAGAGAAACCATCCTCGAGGAAGCCCAGGCATTGGATGTGCTAAACAAAAGTCTTTAACTGCACAAAGAGATCAAGGAGATCATGGCTGAAGAACTAAAAGAAATGAGAACAAGTAGGGAATATAAATAAAGGGACAGAAGTTATAAAAAGGAAACAAATAGAAATTACGGAGCTGAAAATACAACGGAAATAAAAAATTCAACAAAGACTTAGAACAACAAAGTTGAGCAGACAGAAAAAAAGGATAAATTATTTGAAGGTAGGGGCTGTTGAAACTACCCAGTTTCAGGAGCACTCATAAGCCAACTCTCAACAAATTTTAAAATATTAAAATCATACCAAGTAGCTTCTTTGATCACAATGGAATGAGAAACTAGGAATCAATAGAAGAAAAATGGGAAAATTTGCAAAAATACATGGAAATGAAACAACACACCCTTAAACAACTTAATGGGTCAAAAAAGAAGGACACAGAAACACAGCACACGAAGCTAACGGGCGCCATGGAAGTGCAGAGGAGAAAAGCGACAACTGTAACATCAACACTGGAAGAGAAGGCAGATCTCAAAGCACCCATCAGCTTTATACCAGAAGAAACGGGAACTAAAGAGCAAACCAGACCCAAAGTGGGAAGAGGAAGGAAATGATAATTAGAGAGAAGGTAAGCAAAATAGCAAAGAGAAAATCAATAGGGAGAACCAATGAGACTAAATGTTGGTTGTTTGAAAAGACCAACAAAACCGACAAACAGCCAGACTGACCAAGAAAAAAATGAAAAGGCACAAATAAATCATATTAGAACAAAAGCATGGGCGTTACCACTGCTGTGAAGAATTTATTGATTGATTTTTTAAAAATATACTTTATTGATTATGCTATTACAGTTGTCCCATGTTCCCTCCTTTACTCCCTCCGCCCTGCACACCCCCTCCCACCTGCATTTCCCCCCCCCCCCTGCGCTATGAAGAATTTAAAAGGGTTATAAGAAAGCACTATGAATTGTATTCCAACAAATCAAATAATTTAGATGAACCAAATTCCTAGAAATACCAAAAATTAGCAAACTGACTCAAGCAAGAAATAGAAAATCTCAACAGATCTGTAAAGAATAGAGACTGAATCACTAATTAAAAACCTCTAACAAAGAAAAGTCCAAACAGTTGGCAATGAATTCTGCCAAACACTTAAACAAGAACTAACATCAAACTCCTGCGAAAAATGGAGAAGGGAACACGTCCTAACACATTCTAAGAGGCCAACATTATGTTACATCAACCCAAAGATACCACAAGAAAAGAAATGTATAGGCCAATATTCCTCACAAACAAGGATGCAAAAATCCTCAAAAACGTGCTCGCGAACTCAATCTGACAGCACCTTTAAAGGATCA